>JANJGN010002388.1:47500-73130 GCA_026770705.1 Isurus oxyrinchus
GGAGGTTACAGAGATAGGGAGGGTTGTAGGGGCTGGAGGAGGTTACAGAGATAGGGAGGGCTGTAGGGGCTGGAGGAGGTTACAGAGATAGGGAGGGTTGTAGGAGGCTGGAGGAGGTTACAGAGATAGGGACTGCTGTAGGGGCTGGAGGAGGTTACAGAGATAGGGAAGGTTGATGCCATGGAGGGATTTGATGTCAGACAAGCAGTCTGATAATTTAGTAACAGTGGAGGAGTCGAGAGAGGTGGTGATGAGCGAAAGCTGGGTGTCATCAGCATACAAGTGAAAACTAACGCTGTGCCTTCGGATGATGTTGCCGAGGGGCTGTGCGTAAATGAGAAATCAAAGGGGGGCTGAGGGTAGATCCTTTATCTCTTGTCCAAAAAATGAGGGGGGAGCAATTTTTAAAAATAACGAAGAATCCCACACACATGCTCACACAGGCCCCCCCGCCACTCCGTCAGCCTGAAATTGTACTGGTCACATCGATGATGGGGCAAGTAAAAAGTCTCCCTGTGGCACTGGGCAGCTCTGATTTCACTCACTGCTCTTTCCGAAGGAGTCACAGAATTTTTACAGTGCACAAGGAGGCCATTCAGCCCATCAAGTCCTCACTGGCTCTCTGAAAGGACATTCTACCTCATCCACAAAATCATATTCTCTCTATTGATAGCAATCCAATTTCCTTTAGCATACCTCGATCAAACCTGCCTCCACCACCCTTTCAGGAAGTTCACTGCAGACTCCAACCACCCTCTGGGTGAAAAATTTTCCTCACATCACATTTACTCCTTTTGCCAATTATTTTGAATCTGTGGCCTTTGGTTCTTGATATTCCCATGAGTGGGAACAATTTCCCACTATTTACCCTGCCCATACCCCTCAGGATCTTCAATACCCTCTATCAAATCTCCACTCAGCCTCTTCTCCAAGGAAAACAGTCCCAACCTCTCCAATCTATCCTCATTGCTACAGTTGTTTATCCCGGGAATCATTCTTCTGAATCTCCTCTGTGCTCTCATTAATACCTTCACATCCCTCCTCAAGTACGGTACCCAGAACTGGACGCAGTACTCCAAATGAGGCCTAACTAACTAGTGTCTCATACAAGTTCAACATGACTTCCTTACTCATGTATTCGATACCTCTATTAATAAAGCCTAAGATACTATTTAAAAGCAAAATACTGCGGATGCTGGAAATCTAGAACAAAAACAAAAATACCTGGAAAAACTCAGGAGGTCTGACAGCATCTACGGAGAGGAATATAGTTTCGAGTCCAAATGACTCTTCATCAGAACTAAGGAAAAATAGAAAAGAGGTGAAATATAAGCTGGTTTGGGGGAGGGGGGTGGTGCGGAACAGCTAGAGCTGGATAGAGGGCCAGTGATAGGTGGAGATTGCCAAAAGACGCTACATACAAAAGGACAAAGAGGTGTTGACGGTGGTGATAGTAGCTAAGAAATGTCTTCATGGGGACATTAAGGGTGGAAAGCAGGACGAGCAAGGTACAGATAGCCCTGGTGGGGGTGGATTCGAAATAGGCTAAAAAGGTAGAGCTAAAACAATGGATGGAAACACACTTAAAAATAATGGAAATAGTTGGGAAAAGAAAAATATATACAAATTATAGGAAAAAGGGGGATTGGAAAGGGGGGTGGGGATGGAGGAGAGAGTTAATGATCTAAAGTTGTTGAACTCAATATTCAGTCCGGAAGGCTGTAAAGTGCCTGGTCGGAAAATGAGGTGTTGTTCCTCCAGTTTGCGTTGAGCTTCACTGGAATAATGCAGCAGGCCAAGGACAGACATGTGGGCATGAGAGCAGGGTGGGGTGTTGAAATGGCAAGCGACAGGGAGGTCTGGGTCATGCTTGCAGACAGACCGAAAGTGTTCCGCAAAGTGGTCACCCAGTCTGCGTTTGGTCTCTCCAATGTACAGAAAACCGCACTGGGAGCAACGAATGCAGTAGATTAAATTGAGGGAAGTGCAAGTGAAATGCTGCTTCACTTGAAAGGAGTGTTTGGGCCCTTGGACGGTGAGGAGGGGGGAAGTAAAGGGGCAGGGATTGCACCTTCTGCAGTCAGGGATTGCACCTTCTGCAGTTGCATGGGAAGGTGCCATGGGAGGGGGTTGATGTGTAGGGGGTGATGGAGGAATAGACCAGGGAGTCCCGGAGGGAGCGATCCCTGCAGAATGCTGCCAGGGGGTTGGGGGGGGGGGGGGGGGGAAGGGAAGATGTGTTTGGTGGTGGCATCATGCTGGAGTTGGCGGAAATGGCGGAGGATGATCCTTTGAATGCGGAGGCTGGTGGGGTGATAAGTGAGGACAAGGGGGACCCTATCATAGTTCTGGGAGGGAGAGGAAGGTGTGAGGGCAGAGTTGCGGTAGATGGGCCGGACAAGGTTGAGGGCCCTGTCAACCACCGTGGGTGGAAAACCTCGGTTAAGGAAGAAGGAAGACATGTCAAAGGAACTGTTTTTGAAAGTGACATCATCAAAACAGATACGATGGAGGCAAAAGGAACTGAGAGAATGGGATGCAGTCCTTACAGGAATTAGGGTGTGAGGAGCTGTTGTCAAGGTAGCAGTGGGAGTCGGTTGGTAATGAATATTGGTGGACAGTCTATCACCAGAAATTGAGACTGAGAGGCCAAGGAATGGAAGGGAAGTGTCAATGATGGACCATATTAAAATGATGGAGGGGTGGAAATTGGAAGCAAAATTAATAAATTTTTCCAGATCCAGATGAACCGGCACTGAAGCAGTCATCGATGTACCAGAGAAAAAGTTGTGGGAGGGGGCTGGAGTAGGACTGGAACAAGGAATGTTCCACATACCCCAAAAAGAGACAGGCATAACTGGGACCCATGCGGGTACCCACAGCCACAACTTTTATCTGGAGGACGTGAGAGGAGTTTAAGGAGAAATTGTTCAGTGAGAGAACAAGTTCAGCCAGACGGAGGACAGTAGTGGTGAATGGGGATTGTTTGGGCCTCTGTTTGAGGAAGAAGCTAAGGGCCCTCAGACCATCCCAGTGGGGGATGGAGGAGTAGAGGGATCGGACGTCCATGGTGAAGAGGAGGTGGTTGGGGCCAAGGAACTGGAAATTGTTGAAATGATGTAGGGCGTGAGAGGAATTGCGGAGGTAGGTGGGAAGAGACTGGACAAGGGGAGAGAGAATGAAGTCAAGATAACAAGAAATGAGTTCCGTGGGGTAGGAACAGGCTGACACGATCGGTCTGCCGGGACAATCCTGTTTGTGGATTTTGGTAAGAGGTAGAAGCAGGCCGTCTGTGGTTGGAAGCTGTGGAGGGAAGATCTCCAGAGGAGATGAGGTCAGTGACAGTCCTGGAAACAATGGCTTGATGTTCAGTGGTGGGGTCATGGTCCAGGGGGAGGTAGGAGGAAGTGTCTGCGAGTTGACCTGCTGAGTGTTTCCAGGTATTTTTGTTTTTGTTCTAAGATACTATATGCTTTATTAGCTGCTCTCTCAACATGCCCTGCCATCCTCAATGATTTATGTACACATACACCGAGATTCCTCTGTTCCTGCACCTCCTTTAGAATTTCTCCATTTTATACTGCCTCTCCACATTCTTCCTGCCAAAATGTATCACCTCACACTTCTCTGCATTGAACTTCATCTGTCGTTTGTCTGTCCAATCCACCAACATGTCTATGTCCTTTTGAAGTTCAAGACCATCCTCATCACAGATGATAACATTTCCAATCTTCGTATCATCTGCAAATTTTGAAATCATGCCCTGAACACCACAGTCTGGGTCATTAATGTATATCAGGAAGAACAAGGGTCCCAACACTGACCCCTGAGGAACTCTACTACAAACCTTCCCCCAATGTGAAAAACAATCATTTATCACAACTTCCTGTTTCCTGTCACTCAGCCAATTTCTTATTCAAGTGCCTAGTTTCCTTTTTAGTCTATGAGCTAGAACTTTGCTTACAAGTCTGTTGTGTGGCACATCTGAAGTCCACATCTCTTGCATGAATAAAGAAAACTGTATCAAATGCCTGTTGAAAATCCATATACACATCAACAGCATTGCCCTTAGCAACTTTCTGTTACCTGCTCAAAAAACTCCAGCAAGTTAACATGATTCTCCCTTAATGCGTCCATGCTGGCTTTCCTTAATTACTTTGCGTTTGTCTCAGTGACTATTGATTTTGCCCTGAACTATAGTTTCCCTACCACGGAGGTCAAACTAACTGATCTACAGTTGCCAGCTTTACCTTTACATCCCTTTCTTAACAAGGATGTAACATTTGCAATTCTCCAGTCCTCTGGCACCATCCCTGTATCTAAAGAAGACTGGAAGATTATCACTAGTGCTTCTGCAATTTCCACTCCCACTTCCCTCAGTACCCTTGGATGCATCTCAACGGGTCCTGGTACCTTATCAATTTTAAGTAAAGATAGCCGTCCTAATACCTGCTCCTTCTCAATTGTGCATTTTTCTAGTGTACCAGTTACCGTTTCTCTCACCTCAGCCTGGGTGGCATCTTCTTCCGTTGTAAAGACAAATACAAAATACTGATTTAATACCTCCGCTATTTCTCCTGCCTCCACAGGCATGTTCCCCTTTTTTTCCATCCCAAACTGGCCTTGCGTGGATAACAAGGGCGAGGGTGTTGGAGGTAAGGGGGCTAACCCCTTTGCCAGGTAACGGCACGGACCAAGGAAAATGAATAGCAGACACCGCAGGTATCCAGGCATGTGGAAGACTCTGCATCGGGCACCGACAGCACTGAGGGGATTAAGTGGTCAATATAGCATGATGCACAGTGTTCTCACTCGCATCTCTTCTCTCTCCTCCTCAACATCACACTTCACATTCATCTGTCTCCATGGTAGTGTAATACACTCAGAGCCATGCTGATAGTTGTAGCCTACTGAAGATTTCTGAAGACCAGCAGTGGGATGGACTGGGTGAAGGGCTCTCTTCTCACCCTCCAACTACACATCCTTCACCTTTATATACAAGATAACATCAGGGGGTGATCTCTCATCTAAATGACTGTTCTACATGCCAATAAACTATACGACATTGGTAAAAACCACAACTGAAGTCAGATCCCCTCCTAACGGCCAACACATATGCGCCTGCACTAGGCAGTGATCAGGTACAGGAACCCTGGCTGATTTCCCCTCTCTCTCTAACCTAGGGATCACAGGATTGGGATCAGGAGCAGGACCCCTGGCTGATTTCCTCTCTCTCTGATGGCTAGAAACTGAAGCAGTCTCTAGCTAGGACACCAAACCACCAGAATTCAGCATTGTACTGGAACACCACCCCCTCCACCCCAGCTGCATTATTCTACAGAGGGCAGCCAATGCTGCACCTGACAGGCGTGTAGCTTTGCAGTCATGAAAGACTGGATTCAGGAGGCAGCTTCCACCGGTTGGCATGTACCAGCCCGAGAATGTAATCTCAGCACCATCCTCCTGTCCCATGGAGCAGTTATGTTAGAAGGAAGAGATCTGTGCCTTCCCAGGCCTTAAACATTTTGCCAAAAAGCACCACTACAATAAATGTTGCAAGAACGAAAAGGTTCTTTTCCCCAACGGCACCTCATCATCTATCCCAAAAAGCCAACTCAACAGGGCAGGAAAGTCAATCAAGCATGCAAGGTGGAAAATGGGAGACAATGCTTCACCACTTGTCAGATACATAACACTGCATTATTACAGGACTTACTTTACCCGACAGTTCTGACACACCATTGCATTTAAGCCAAAGCCCCTTCAGTGTTGTGCTAAATTCATCTCTTAGCGATGGGATTCCCCATGACAGACCTGTACCTGTTTGGAATACACCCCAACCTTATATAGTTCCACATTCTCTTTGAATTTGAAAGAGCACAATCTGGAATTGTAGTGATTCAAGTGGAGACTGTGACATATCCAACTCTGAAACCCTAGTGACACCCCCATTGGAACGCCTCCACCACCACCACCACCACCACCACGTGCACACCCACTCCCACTCCCCCACCCCCACAAGTACAGGCAGACCATACTAACTTCGTGATGCCTTCTTGCTGCAGTGAGTGGCGGGCAGGTAACAAATGGGATCCTGCTTAATCCATTCTGACTGCAGGGCAGCCAGCATGCTCGGGGGAGACGGTTCAACTTCGCTGGTGGAGGTAATCACCATTGGAGCAAACTTGGTCGAGTGGGGTGAACTGCAGAAAGCCCGGTGCAGGTCAGGAAGGAAAGTGAGCTCAGTTTCTCAGAGCGGTGATGGTGAGGGAGAAAGAGAGAGTGGGACGGATGATGCACTGGATCCTGAGGGTGCCTCGCACCAGCACGGGCTGGGAGACCGATAAAGTGTGGAGCAACTTGAAAACTAGCCAGCAGGTCCCACACTGCACACTTCAAATGACCTCTAAGTTGGTGAGAGCAGCAACCAATATTTGAATGTCGACGAGCCACAGGGGGTGAATTCACAAGCAGCAAGAGCCCACACAGAAACCACGGGTGAGTAAATAATCTGTTAGCTGCTTGTCCATAGGAAGGGATCACACAGCTACTTACATCCTATGCTCCCCACAAAACACACAGGGAAAATAAAATCAGTTGAAAATTTGCACCAAAATAAAAAGTGAAGAAATTGCAGGGACTCCTTCGAATGCTTCAATATTGAAGAGGATCTGCAGAGTTGCTGAAGTGACCTTGTAGGAGGTGAGGTGAACAGTTTATATCCAGTGTATGGTACACACACGGGGATAGGGTTCCTGCCACCAACTCCGAAAGGGAAGCAGAAGACAGAGAGAGAGAGTAGCCTGGCACAAGTCAGCTTGCAGCTGTGTCCTGTGATCCTCCTTTTGCTCCAGCACTGGGGAGTGGGGGCTTCACAGCTGATTTTGGTTTGAGCTGGACAGATGCACGTGCTTAAGTACCCTCTCCTTGGCTTATAAGTACATCGCAGAGACACCACGTTCACGTCAGCCGAGGCCAGCTTTCATTTGCTATTGTGCTGCCGATGCTCTCGCTTTGGGAGAAAACCCTTTCCCCCTCCAGCAAAACAATGAAACACGCGCTGGCCTCCAGTTCGGACATGGAGTGCCACTTTCTGCCCCTCCTCAGCGAAGATGAAATATCAAGTTCCCTCGCAGATACACCACACGGTTTTGGACAGGAGGCACCAGCAGATCCACTTACAGCTGCTTTGTAAAGGCACCCCCACCCCCACCCTGTTTCGCTGGTACAGAGGGGTTTTTTTTTCTCCCCCCCCCCCCCCCTGTTGTGGATTTTTCTCAGTTGGCTGACAGCTGGGTCACTTCTCTTGGGGGAAGGGGAGGGAGGTCAGGCTGAGGTCGATGTTCCAGTTAAAACCCCCAACCTCTCCGAGATGAAAGCCCCAATGACAGCTGCCCAAGTTTCTCGTCCATGGAGGAAGTTCCCAGCCAGTCAGTGAAGGAGCGACACACACTCACACACACACACACACACACAGACTCAGAACAGAGCGCTCAAAGTGCAGAGCAGAATAGCCAGCACTCGTCCTGAAACCCAAAATGGGGCAGGGGGAGTGATCAGGGGATGAAAGGTATTGAAAGTTTGTTTAACCACCCCCCCCCCACCACCCCGCTCTCCCCCCCACCACCACCAGCAGCAGCAGCAGCAGACAGGAGCGTGTTAAACAGTGGGTGGCTTTAAACGATATCAGTTGTCTTTGGTGCTGCATCCCAGGAGGTGTTGCTTCCATTGTATCTGTACTTCTCTCGGTCTCGTTTTATCCAATTCATTCCAGCTTCCCCCGCATTGCTTCGGTGCTGCTCAGGAGCGTGGTGGATAGGTTCGAGTTTCTTGTTTTAACCAACTTCCTTGTTCTTAAAAAAAAATATATATATAAAATTCTCCTCCTGGATCAGGATCCTCCCTTTGGGTTTTCTCTCTCTCTCTGGTCCTCTGCAGCAGTCTCTTCGGCCCCAGCCTCTCTCAATGTCGCTCGCTCTCTATTCCATTGCCTGGGTGGGTGAAACGCCTTTTAATCTGTGCAGGAAGGAGTTCCCTCTGACTGCCGGAGGGAGGAGGGAGGGAGGAGAGAGAGAGAGAGAGAAATGCATTCACTTATTCATGGCTGCAGTTTCCTCTTTTCTCTCTGCCTCCGTCTGCAGGTTCAGCGGCTTCTTTGCCAATGACCCTGCCTTTAATTAATGCTTTAATCCGGTATATGGGAATGAGACACAAACAGACATCAGCAGCTGGGGGAGCCGGCTTTGGCTTGGCTTGGCTTGGCTGGGGAGGGGAGAGTGGAAGGGGTTGTGTGGGGGGGGTGGGGGGTGGTGGAAATCAGTTCGAGTCCACACCCACAGCACTAGGAGACTGAGGCTCGACTGAACCTGGAGCAAAGGGAGGGAGGGTTACAACAACAACAACAACAACAACAACAAAATAAATCCCCAGGAGCTAGCCAAGATACACGAAGCTCCCTGGCAGCTTTCCACACATTGCAATCACAGACAGCACTGCAGCAGACTGCATTGGATTTGGGGTTTTGTTTGGTGGGGGGGGGGGGGGGGGGGGGGGTAGAGAGAGAGAGAGAGAGAGAGATAGAGAGAGGGTGGGGTCCTGCTTCCTGGGGGTGGGGGAACCTGCTTCCTTGCAGGATCACTGAACCTCCCCAGGCTTTTCTGTCTCCCTCTCTACCCTGTCCCTGACTAGCATGGCATGGTCCAGGGTTTTTTTTTTGTTGCCTGTGTCCGCACCAGCTCCATTTATAGTCAGGAGCCGGCAGTAAATTTAGCACCAGCCCCAGGCGTGCACCCCCACCCCCCACCCCCCCAGCCTTGGCCTCAGTCCCAGTGCGTTCCCTGCACCCACTCTCACCCCCCACCCCACCCCACCCCCACACACACACACACCACCCCTTCCTCCCCGAGTCATGTCAAACGTGATCACTGCTGGGGTCGGAGGATTCAGAGGCAGCTTCTCTCTCTCTCTCTCTCTCTCTGATTATCGCTTAATAAGTCATCTCCAAACTGTCTCAATCCATTGCCCCTTGTTTCCATTAATCCAGGGGGAGGGAGGGAGGGGAGGGGAGGGGCGGGCAGAGCATGTGGGTGGCTACCAGGACTGTAAACTATCACGTCCAGCCCCCCCAAGGGGACGGACCACAAGCGCTGGATTGCTTTAACCCCCCCCTCCCCCTCCCCCCCCAAGAACTGGGAGAACCCGAACTGGAGACCACCCCCCCCCCCCCACACTCATCCCAATCAAAGCAGGGGTATCTTTCAACTCAGGGTATGCTGGTACCCCTGTTGGTTTAAGGGAATTTAAGGGGGGGGGGGGGGTGGGGGGTGGGGGGTGGGGGGTGTGGAGGAAGGTAAATCAGCCCAGGGCTCCTGCTCCTGATCACCAGTCAGTGAGCCCCTTGCTATAAGTTGTTGGAAGGCAGGTTCGGGCTGAGCTGTGTTGCCCCGGGTGCCAGTCAGCCACCCTGCGGACACACTCTCTCAGGGCCCACAGAGTCAGCACTGGATCCCTGGTTGGCGGGCGGCAGCCTTAGAACGCGCAACCCAAGGAACAGTCAATGTTCTCAGGGGGAGGTGGAGGGGCAAATGAAAACATTAATAACAAAATACATCAATCTGCCGAAAAATTATATACAATGAGCAATACAACATGGGGAGTCATCAAAACAAAGTGCATCGATATTTGAAGGGGGAACATTAGCAATGCTATGGGGAGAGTGGAATAGGCTGGAGAGCTGGACTGAAGAGCCAGAACAGACATGATGGGACGAATGGCCTTCCTCTGTGAAATGCTCCACTAATCATAAAGGTATGGCTCATTTTTAATTACTTTCTATCCTATAATATGGCAGTCATTATATAAAAAAAGAGTGCCAAGAAAGGTCAGAATATTACCACACTCTGATTGCGTGCAAGCTCTGAGCAGGCAGCACCATGCACCAATAGGCTGGGCCCAGTTAAAAAGGGGAGCTGTTGACTGGCCCTAGGCCTGGCGACTGTGACTCTGAAATACACACTGGCTGGAATCAATACTCCTATTTTTTAACTATATAGATATATGGCTTTGAAAAGACATAAATTCACAGAAATATAAAACCCACACCTGTCTCAGTAAGACCCCATATACTACCAGGAATTCCCTCACATAACCACTCCACCTCTCCTTCTTCGAAACCTTAGCCGTGACACACCTGTCCTAAAACCTCCTGATGTGACTCGCTGTCAGATTGTCTGGATTACACTCCTATGAAGTGCACAGAAACTACATTAATGGCGCTAAATAAATGCAGCCTATGACTGGATACTTGCCCAACCAGTCTCAATGCCCCCTTCTCCTTCCCCACAGCCACAGGAACAGGGGGAGGCCATTTAGCCTCTCGAGCCTGTTACACAGGAACAGGAGGAGGCCATTCAGCCCCCTCAAGCCTGTTACACAGGAACAGGAGGAGGCCCATTCAGCTCCCTCAAGCCTGTTACACAGGAACAGGAGGAGGCCATTCAGCCCCTTCAAGCCTGTTACACAGGAACAGGAGGAGGCCCATTCAGCTCCCTCAAGCCTGTTACACAGGAACAGGAGGAGGCCCATTCAGCTCCCTCAAGCCTGTTACACAGGAACAGGAGGAGGCCCATTCAGCCCCCTCGAGCCTGTTACACAGGAACAGGAGGAGGCCATTCAGCCTCCTCGAGCCTGTTCCACCATTCAATAAGACTCTGGATGATCTGTGACCTAACTCCAGATACCCACTCTTGCCCCATATCCCTCAATACCTTTGGATATCAAAAATCTCTCAATCTGCTTGTGGAAGACAGTTCCATCCTCAGGTCCTCCTGCCCTGCCCTGCTCTCCATCAGCAGAAACAGTTTCTCTTCATCAACCCAGAATGTTCACACTCGCACTCCCTTCTCCACATGTGCGCACTAAAGCCTGGGTCATTAGTGTCCAGGAGCAGACATCTCCCCCCTCCTGAACCCAGGAACCTGGAGTCAAACGCTGAATTCATACTGCTGCCCCATTTCACAGTGGGAAGAAGGGGTCGGGGGTGGGGGGCTAACCACCCAGCAGGGATCATTACTATACAAGGGAGTGCCTGACTCACTAGGCCATTGGGGAAAGCTGCAGATGAAGCTATATCGGGCTTTGTGACACATGACCCAAGTGACTTGTGTGCTGTTGAGTTTAAAAATTGAGCTCATGATGAATTTGAACACTGAGTTTGCTCAAGAGGTACTATCGATGTGTCAGTTATTATTTACAGGCTGCATACAGATAGATAAGCAGGCAGAAAATGAGAACATCAGCACTGCCACACATGGTGACATTTTGTTAATACTTTGTAAGATCATCCGTTATCCTGTTGAAATCTGATGGGTGGGACAGAAAAGGTGGTGAATCAAGCAGAGGAGGAAGAGAATAGAAAACAAGGTGAGGTTAAAATACGGAGCCAGTTTGATGCCTTTCAGTACTTTCAGGTCCCAGAACCTGACAAGAACCTGCTTTTTTTTTGAAGCAAGTTTTACTTCCCCATGGAAAAGCCAGGCACACAAGTCGTGATATTGGCGCACCGTGGGCGTTCATTCCGTGCTCCGGGGGCTGCTGTTAATCACAATGATATTTTTATAAAGATACCAAAGGCTGTTTAGCCTCCCTCCCCCGTCTGGTGAGGTAATGCAGGAATTGCCAGCCTCAAATTATCTCAGGGCTGTGTTTAGAAAAGAAAGAGTATAAAAATGAGAGAGAGAGAGAGAGAGAGAAAGAAAAATCAGGCTCCTACAATCCAGAGAGCTGATAAGAGGGAAGGAACAGGTTAATCACTTCCTCTGTACAGACATTTCAGAGGGAAATCATACCAGTTCCTGAATGTACAGTAAGCAGGTACCAGAATCACAACCATTAGTGTTGGAGACCACCCCTCCAACAACCCCCCCCCCCCCCACCACCCCCCCCCACCTCGCTCACCAGTGCTCCAAAGGAGACACCCCCTCGCCAAGCAGTGCTCTAATGTAGATGTAACTGAGATGAGCAGCAGGGATGTAATGTCAGTCTAGCCTGTGGCCATGAATGTTGGGAGAAGGGTAAGTTTACAATGAAACCACCCTCTCTCCTCCTCCCAGTTGTCAAACATTAGCTGATTTAATTTGGGGCTTTTAAATGTGTAGGATAACATTACTGGGCCATCCTTGTCTGTATAAAACACACACACACACACACATATTGCGAATGACTCTGTATTTCATTCATCCTTCCAGGTTTTGCATTTTATTGATGCTGCAATTTCCACTCCGTGTTGCAATTCTCGCACCTAGCAACAGGCAGCGTCATCGCAGCACCCGGGCGCTGCCATTGGCTCGTCGCCCAGTCCAATGGGAAGCGAGTCACGCCTGTTGCCAGGGCGGCAGGAAGTGGGGGCGGGGCCAGCAGGCTGCTCTGCCCAGCAACAGGAGAAAAGATCGACAGGGACAGGAGCCCCCCCCCCCCCACCCCCCGGGGAGGGGAGGATTGAGGGGGACAGGAGCCCCCCCTGAGGAGGGGAGGGGAGGATTGAGGGGGACAGGAGCCCCCCCTGAGGAGGGGAGGATTGAGAGGGACAGCAGGATTGAGGGGGACAGGAGCCCCCCCCGGGGAGGGGAGGATTGAGGGGGACAGGAGCCCCCCCCTGAGGAGGGGAGGGGAGGATTGAGGGGGACAGGAGCCCCCCCCTGAGGAGGGGAGGGGAGGATTGAGAGGGACAGCAGGATTGAGGGGGAACAGGAGCCCCCCCCGGGGAGGGGAGGATTGAGGGGGACAGGAGCCCCCCCCTGAGGAGGGGAGGGGAGGATTGAGAGGGACAGGAGCCCCCCCTGAGGAGGGGAGGGGAGGATTGAGAGGGACAGCAGGATTGAGGGGGAACAGGAGCCCCCCCCCCCCGGGGAGGGGAGGATTGAGAGGGACAGGAGCCCCCCCTGAGGAGGGGAGGGGAGGATTGAGAGGGACAGCAGGATTGAGGGGGAACAGGAGCCCCCCCCGGGGAGGGGAGGATTGAGGGGGACAAGAGCCCCCCCCTGGGGAGGGGAGGATTGAGGGGGACAGGAGCCCCCCCCGGGGAGGGGGAGGATTGAGAGGGACAGGAGCCCCCCCTGGGGAGGGGAGGGGAGGATTGAGAGGGACAGCAGGATTGAGGGGGACAGGAGCCCCCCCCTGGGGAGGGGAGGATTGAGGGGGACAGGAGCCCCCCCCGGGGAGGGGGAGGATTGAGAGGGACAGGAGCCCCCCCTGGGGAGGGGAGGATTGAGGGGGACAGGAGCCCCCCCCCCCGGGGAGGGGAGGATTGAGAGGGACAGCAGGATTGAGGGGGACAGGAGCCCCCCCTGAGGAGGGGAGGGGAGGATTGAGGGGGACAAGAGCCCCCCCTGGGGAGGGGAGGATTGAGGGGGACAAGAGCCCCCCCTGGGGAGGGGAGGATTGAGGGGGACAGGAGCCCCCCCCGGGGAGGGGAGGATTGAGAGGGACAGGAGCCCCCCCCGGGGAGGGGAGGATTGAGGGGGACAGGAGGTCCCCGCACCCCGCCCCAAGCAGGGACAGCTACAGGACCCATTTGAGAGGTGATAACTGACACGTGTGGAACCCACTCCCTGTCCTCCCCTCTCCCCCACTCAACCCTGGGAGGATTACCGAGCAGTTTCGGAGGTGGGGAGGGGTGCGGTGTTGATCGACTGGCCAGTACCATCCCCCACTCCCACCTCGCAGGCAGAAAGAGAAGGCAGAGCATCTCCCAGAGACAGGGCAGCAACACGGGCCAGGAATAGACAGTTTAAATATAAACAGGAACCTGAGTGTGCAGCCCTCAGCAACACTGCGCCCAATTTCTGGGGCAGCCACTGGTTCCACAGGCTGACTCTCCACCCCTCCCCACACCTGCCTCTCACATTTTGCCTGTCCGTCCGTCTGTCTGCTGGTGTGCTCACTCCCAAGTGAATTTGGCCAGAGGCTCGTTTGCCAACTCATGCTGGCAGACAGGCTTTTTCCTGTGATGGATGGGCAGCACCAGCAACGCTGGCTTGGGCAGGGATGGTAGACGTTGGCACTGAAAGTTAGAGGGTGTTCAGGGCGAAGGTTCACATTTACACATCACCTTTGATACAGTAAACCAGCCCTAGGCACTTCGTAGGAGCAGTTATCATACAGAACGTGGTACTGAGCTGGGGAGGGGGCGAGGTTCACAGAGTGTTGGGGCCCTGAGGCTGGAGAGTGCTACGCCTGACACCAATTCACACTCAGAAAGAACATTACTTCAGCAAAGATCAGTCCAATAGGCTTAAATTCTAAATCAGTTGGAAATTAGTTATAAAATGGATCTTAGAAGGAACTTCTTTAGATAAAGAGCAGTGGCTGTTTGTAATAATCTACCAAAAACGATGCAGAGACAAAGGCATTTGGCATGTTGAAATGGAGGGAATGCCTGACCAGGATAACCAAGCCTTTACAGGGACAAAGTTTGATGGGTTTGAATGATCCTTGCCTTTAAACTCACCTGCTGTTGTGTGAAAACATAATGGTTTACTGAAACCTCAGTGGTAACGGCGCCATCATTATACCTGTGGCCATCTATAAATGACAACAGGCATTTCTACAGCACTTGCATTGCACAGTAATTCACAGAAAGGGATACAGGAATTACAGCCATGCATGAAGGATGACTGGAAGCTCAGGAAATGGATGAACCACAATGATTTTTTTTGGGTGGGGGGGGGGGGTAGATGTAAACGCCGAGTTCCAAAGGGGAGGGCTGAGGACCCTAGCAGCATCAGTGGGACAGAGATGCTGGAGTTTGAGAAATGGAGGTTAGAGAGCTGGAGGTCGCAGAGATCAGTGGGAACAAGGCTGTGCGGTGATTTGGACATTTCATCAAAGGCTACTGTAGAATCTACCGCACGGCAATATTAAAATACATGGGAGCAATTACCTTCTCCTCTGAAAGTAGAGTTTGACACACCCACACCCAAAGGAGGAACCAGATAAAGATCCTTTCCATCAATGGATCTGTTGGTAACAGGGGGCTGTGAAAGGATTAGAAATGAAAGCAGAAAAGGAGAGGAGCAAAACTTTCACACAAATTATTACAATATGGAACCACAAGGCTCTATTAAGAAAGAGTCAGAGATATCATTTCACAGCAGTTAAATGCAAAGAAAATAAAGGATGCAGGGAAGTAGCGTTACAGGGGGCATTTTGAGTATATTCCAGGTAGATTTTTGGACACTAAGAGAATCGAGAGGTACAGCAGGAAAATGGAACTGAGGTAGGAGATCAGCATTGTTCTTACTAAATGGGGGAACAGACTTGAAGGGCCAGATGGCTTCCTCCTGCTCCTGTTTCTAATAGTAAATAGCTCCAATGGGGGAAACTAGTGCACATACAAAGAGCCCAAAGGCCAGGTCTTGCATAAAGATGTCTGTGATTCACAGCAGATCAACCTGCAAATAAAGCTGGCCTTTACAGAACCTTTCCCCTGTCCACCATTGCTCCATGGGATCTCCCTCCCGCCTTGTTCTGCACCAGTGACTCACTCGCTGTTCGTTTTGCAGACTGCAAGCCACTTTTTTTAAAAATAACCCTGCCTCGCTTTTGAGGAAAAGCACGAGTGGTGTCGGAGAAGGAGCAACCCTCCTGATGATTATTCTGGAACAGATGAAATCTGTTTGAGAGGAAGGCTGGAGGGAGGAGCGGAGCACAAGAGAGGGGTCACGGCTTCATATCAACAGCCCTGCTCTTCTATAAAAGTAGTTACAGCCTGACTAGATCACAGAGAGAGATTAAATTTCCTGAGAAATGGTTCAGTGGAACACTGTGAGAGAGCCCCAATGATATTACTGTCAGGCAGGCTAAATATTGTGGGTGTCAATTAACATGCCAAGCCAGCCTGAAAATCTCACAAAGAACGTGTGGTTTTTGACAGCTGAAACAAACAGGGTGCATTCAATTATTAATAGTTCAGATCCACACGTTAGACTCAATTCATGATCCATAATTCGTTATCATAATCAATTTCAGGCCCATCTCTCAGTAAAATGCCAGGTGTAATATCATACATCTCTACCATCTGTCAGTCCATCCGCTGGTGAAACCCTCATCCATGCCTTTGCCATCTCTAGACTTAACTATTGCAAAAAAAAAAATAGATTGTCTGGTCCTTTGTTTCATTGCTCTTTGTGGGATCTTGCTGTGCGCAAATGGTTGCCGATTTTCCAACATCACAAAAGCGCTCAAACTTCAGTGAAGTACTCGATTGGGCAACTCAGATGGTGAAAAGCTCTGAGGATTTGGGAATTCTGAGGTGGTGAAAAAAAAGCTGGGGGTTTGGGAATTCTGAGGTGGTGAAAAACACTTGTGAAATGGGAGTGTCTTTGTGAAGCTTCTCTGAGATTTTAAGGCATCCAGTTCAGAACAGTAAAAGCGGGTTTAATGTGGCACTCCTCGCTACCACCACCACTGCCCCTGCCCCGCCCCATCCACTGTGCTCTTAGCCCAGGTCCATGGGAACTAGACATGACAGTTTCTTCAGATTTAGTCCACAGTCTTAGGACTCCCGTGTGTCTGGATCCAGAAACGTTCATCAGCCCAGATTCTAATAAGGTGACATTACATAGCTGCTCGATTAATGAAGTTCATGGGTGGCTGGAGCGCTGAAACATTACAGTACAAGGTGATCACAGAACATAGAGGACCCAGAAAAACAACAATTTACTGCTTTAAGCTGCCCAGGGTTTCAAAACGAGTAATGTCAGGGTGGCATTAATCCCTGCTCAAAATTGGCAACTGTTGCATCAACGTTTGCCAAGCGTTTCCTGGCCTCGGAGCAATTACAAGTTCTTCTCAGGCCCAGAATTTGGCAAGGGCGCAGGATGCCAACCAGCGAAAGACAAAGAGGCCACAGTGTGGAAGGGAAAAGCACTGTAAAAACGGATCAATTAACTGCCCCTTCCCTGAGCCAGCGGGGACAGGGCACAGCAAAGCACCCAAACACCGCACAACAATCTGATCATTCAGATCGCGCTCTGAGAATTCTGCCAACCAGCTTGCAATAAAACAAGTGCTGAAACGCACATCTCACAACAATGGACGCACCAATCTCCCCCTCCCGCCTTACTCCCCTACTGCCGGGCCAGGGAATGCGAAAGTCAGGCTCTTCAAATGGGTGCCAACATGAATATTCAGTGCACTAATATTTACATTTTTACATGATGAACTATGTTTCTCGAATGAGATCCAGTCATTGTTCTGCTTTCTATAAAACACAATAGATTTTAACAGCATTTCTCTCTGCCACTTTCCCACACTAGGTCCAATCCGAAGGATTAACACCATATTGCTTCTGATGGTCGGTAATCTTGGAAGATGGGGAGGGTCAATATCTCTCATGATGCTGGATTCCCTCAGTGTCTCAGCTATAGTGAACAGTCAGTGAGGTGAGCCGACCGTGAGCTCCCTCAGTGGCAGCGAGTGAGGTGAGGTGAGCCGACTGTGAGCTCCCTCAGTGACAGTGACTGAGGTGAGCCGACTGTGAGCTCCCTCAGTGACAGCGAGGGAGGTGAGCCTTGCCGACTGTGAGCTCCCTCAGTGAGTAAGTGACTGAGGTGAGCCGACTTTGAGCACCCTCAGTGACAGTGAGTGAGGAGAGGCGACTGTGAGCTCCCTCAGTGACAGTGAGTGAGGTGAGCCGACTGTGAGCTCCCTCAGTGACAGTGAGTGAGGTGAGCCGACTGTGAGCTCCCTCAGTGACAGTGAGTGAGGAGAGCCGACTGTGAGCTCCCTCAGTGAGTGAGAGTGAGGAAGCCGACTGTGAGCTCCCTCAGTGACAGTGACTGAGTGAGCCTTGCCGACTGTGAGCTCCCTCAGTGACAGCGAGGGAGGTGAGCCTTGCCGACTGTGAGCTCCCTCAGTGGCAGCGAGGTGAGGTGAGCCGAGCCGACTGTGAGCTCCCTCAGTGAGTGAGAGTGAGGAAGCCGACTGTGAGCTCCCTCAGTGAGAGAGAGTGAGGAAGCCGACTGTGAGCTCCCTCAGTGAGAGAGAGTGAGGAAGCCGACTGTGAGCTCCCTCAGTGACAGTGAGTGAGGAGAGCTGACTGTGAGCTCCCTCAGTGAGTGAGAGTGAGGAAGCCGACTGTGAGCTCCCTCAGTGACAGTGGACTGAGTGAGCCTTGCCGACTGTGAGCTCCCTCAGTGACAGCGAGGGAGGTGAGCCTTGCCGACTGTGAGCTCCCTCAGTGACAGTGAGTGAGGAGAGCCAACTGTGAGCTCCCTCAGTGACAGTGAGTGAGGAGAGCCGACTGTGAGCTCCCTCAGTGACAGTGAGTGAGGAGAGCCGACTGTGAGCTCCCTCAGTGACAGTGAGTGAGGAGAGCCGACTGTGAGCTCCCTCAGTGACAGTGAGTGAGGAGAGCCGACTGTGAGCTCCCTCAGTGACAGTGAGTGAGGAGAGCCGACTGTGAGCTCCCTCAGTGACAGTGAGTGAGGAGAGCCGACTGTGAGCTCCCTCAGTGACAGTGAGTGAGGAGAGCCGACTGTGAGCTCCCTCAGTGACAGTGAGTGAGGAGAGCCGACTGTGAGCTCCCTCAGTGACAGTGAGTGAGGAGAGCCGACTGTGAGCTTCCTCGGTGACAGTGACTGAGGTGAGCCGACTGTGAGCAGTGACAGTGACTGAGGTGAGCCGACTGTGAGCTCTCTGTGACAGTGAGTGAGGTGAGGCGACTGTGGGCTCCCTCAGTGACAGCGAGTGAGGTGAACCGACTGTGAGCTCCCTCAGTGACAGCGAGTGAGGTGAACCGACTGTGAGCTCCCTCAGTTACAGTGAACAGCGAGGTGAGGTGAGCCGACTGTGAGCTGCCTTAGTGACGTTGACTGAGGTGAGCCGAGCCGAGACAGTGAACTCCCTCAGTGACAGTGAGTGAGGAGAGCTGACTGAGTTCCCTGTAATCCCCAGAGACATACACTGGGTACAGACACTTGTCCATAATCCCCACACGCAGGTGCAAACACTGTCCGTAATTGACACACACACTGGGCTCTGGCATTGTCCCTAATAAAAAACACACACACACACACACACACACACAGTGTCTGTAACCACACACACACTGGATACAGACATTGTCCATAATCTACACACACTGGTTACATACACAGTACCGACACTGTCCCTAATCCACACATACAAACAAGCTGGGTACAGACAAGTTGGGTACAGACACTGTTCACAAACCAAAAGAGCCACTCTGGATACAGGGCACAAGCAAATAGTCTTAAAAATTAGGATTATCTTCACAGAAAGTCTGCTGAGAATTAAATGAAAATACCGTGAAGAAATGAGAACAGTGTCAGGGTCGTGGCGCCTCAGTTGGCCAATAGGGATGTGCCCTGTCTCACCCAGAGATTGCAGTTAACGACAGAAACCAT
Source organism: Isurus oxyrinchus (assembly GCA_026770705.1). Taxonomy (NCBI): domain Eukaryota; kingdom Metazoa; phylum Chordata; class Chondrichthyes; order Lamniformes; family Lamnidae; genus Isurus; species Isurus oxyrinchus. Next base: position 66,928 of record JANJGN010002388.1, read on the forward strand.
CCTACATAAAGCAGACTAGGAGGGAGGATGCCCTGCCATTTCCAAGTGGGCATCGCTCCGTGTAGTACCAATTTATCAGAATGTCCAGATGCCCCAAGGCACTTTTAGAAGTGAGGATTTGGGGATTAATTGATTGCATCAATCCTGGCGCTGACTTGTCTGTGAAGGAGTGATGAATTTTTATTTGGCCTAGCTCTGAATTTGAGTTGTTACTGGGTTGGGTGAACAGGACAATGCTGTACCTGCATGAAGCAGAGACATCATTCCCCACATTTTTACTATGATCACACTGAGCATTGGAAAAACAGTAGTCAAGCAGAACCTCCAGCGATGAAGAGAGATCTTGTGTTTAGGGAGAGACTGGTGTTTTATACTCCGCGTGCTTTGGTCTCCTCATGCCACCGTCCACAACTGTAAAAAGAGGCGTTGTGGGGGGGGGGGGGGTGCAATTGTCTGCCAATCCTGCTCTCTAGCTGTCCTCTAGATATAAAACACATCACACAGAATATCTTTCGCTGCACTTGCCTGCACTGTTCAAAAGCATGACCTTTCTGCAGAGCAACAGATTTACCCTAAACTTTCGATAGGGTAGACATAGAGATGATGTTTCCACTTGGGGGGGGGGGGGGGGGGGGAACCAGAACTAGGGACCATTGATATAAGATCAGCACTAATAAACCCAATGGGGGGAATTCAGGAGAAACTTCTTTACCCAGAGAATGGAGAGGGTGTGGAACTCGCTCCCACAGGGAGTGGTTGAGGTGAATAATGTCGATGTATTTAAGGGGGAAGCTGGATAAACACATGAGGGGGGAGAGAGGAAAAGAAGGATATGGGGATGGGGTGACATGAGGCTGGTGTGGAGCAGGAACACCAGCACGGAGCAGATGGGCCAAATGGCCTGTGTTTGTGCTGGAAAAGTTAGGAAGTCTCCACTCGGCAGGCAACTGAATTTTGCAGAGTCACAAAAAGTGACGAGCTGTCAGTGCAAGACACAGGATAGTGAAACCTGGGCATGAAAAGTACCTGGAGGAAATGCTCACAGTTAAATGCTGGTACTCATTTAATACAGTACCATAATGCAATGGCACCCTCTATATCAAAAAGCTGCACTGCACAGGAGACAGCACCATTTACAGAGTTCCTTTTACTGTGAACTGGTGCCACAGGCACCAGTCCGAGAGCTGTCCACGGGCACTATCAACATAAACTGGGCCACAGGCCCCAGTCCGAGAGCTGTCCACGGACACTATCAACATAAACTGGGCCACAGGCCCCAGTCCGAGAGCTGTCCACGGACACTATCAACATAAACTGGGCCAAGGCACCAGACCGAGAGCTGCCCACAGGCACCAGACCGAGAGCTGCCCACAGGCACCAGACCGAGAGCTGCCCACAGGCACCAGACCGAGAGCTGCCCACAGGCACTATCAACATAAACTGGGCCACAGGCACCAGTCCAAGAGCTGTCCATGGACACTAACAACATAAACTGGGCCACAGGCCCCAGTCCGAGAGCTGCTCACAGGCACTAGACCGACAGCTGCCCACAGGCACTATCAACATAAACTGGGCCACAGGCACCAGACCAACAGTGGGGGTGTGACCTATCCACAGGCACTGGTCTGAGAGCTGTACAAGTTTTTTTTTGACATGCCCATCCAGCTGACATTGAGCAAAGCCAAACAAACACAGCACCATTCACATGGCAGTTTGGTAATATAAGCAAACTGAAGACCTGTCTTTGATCACCGCTCTGAACTGAAGGAATCTGAACATGTGAATAATAAAGGCTTTCTGATTAAAACTAAATATGCAGAAAGTAACAATATGCCTGTTTGAGCGAGAGAGAAACCGCAAGTGAAAGTAATACCTTGTTGATCATGTGTGTTCTGTGCTGTTTAGGTGTCTAACCCAGTCAGGCACAGGCCAAGTTCAGATGTTGCATCAGTATTTGGCAGCAAGTAGGCTTAAGAGCCTCTAGTAAAAGGGGCATTTTAAAATTGTGTACATTGCTGTTCCTTCGATGGCAGTGCTGAAAGTGTGAAACAAAAAAATGTCCAAAACAGAGATGGCCAAAAGGCAGATCCACAGCACAGACAAGGGTCAGGACAGAGCCAAACACATAGGTGAGCATGAGAGCGAGCTACAATTTTACCCACCGTTCTCCTTAGTGTACAGAACACCAAGAGAGAATATTGATAAGAGATGTTTAAATTCTTGAAGGTTGCAAGTTCAAGTCTCACTCTGGAGATTTCAGTACTGAGGAAGCGCTGCACTGTTGGAGGGCCTACCACTCAGATGAGACCTTCAATCAAGGCCCCTCTCAGGTGGATATAAAAGCTCCCACAGCCACAATTCTGAACAGCCAATATTTAACCCCCACCAAACATCACTGAAAGAAACAATCTGGTCATTATCACGCTGCTGTTTGTGGGAGCTTACTGTGCACATACTCACTGCCAGAGAATAGAAACCTTAAGGATTCTGTCTCTATTCTACAGAGGACATTTCTGAACAGAGAATAATTCAAAAGCAAACAGGCTGGAGAATGGACATTACAATTTGCCCATGATAAATTTCTGGGTCCAATCTTGTAATGGCAACTGCCCATGTAAACATGTCACGCTGTAGGACCACTTCTGCACAGAGGGTGTAAACACACAGCACGTTTACATAAACAGATGGAAACCAGAGGGGAGGATATTCCCAGGTATACTCTGCAGTCAAAGCTACCCTTTGCACTGTAAAACTACCGTTTACACCTAAACCACATGGACTGCAGCGGTTCAAGGTGGCAGCTCACCACCACCTTCTCAAGGGCAATTAGGGATGGGCGATAAATGCTGGCCCAGCCAGCAACACTCACATCCTCTGAAAGGAAAAAAAATAAGAAACGGCTGAATGCTGGCAAATCTTAACAATATTATCCACAAGAAGAGAGATTATGGAGAGGCGAGTAAAGGGGAAAATACATTATACAATATTGCTTAATTCATTAGAGCATACCCTATAATTACTGATTTAATGTATTCCTATACAGTACAATTCAATTTAAAACATAGATAAATGACAGATATAATAATGTGAACAACATGCAATAAAGCCCACAGCCTCCAACTCCCAATACTGAAGCTCAGATCACAATCAATATTTGATGAATAACTTAGGCACAAGAAAGCAATGAAAGTGATCATTTTTAGATATTTAAAACATTCCACATATATATACACAAGGTGCAGACCAGTTATTGAGTGCCTATGGATATTTCCACAGATATATTAAAACTCAATGTCAATTATATATTTTCACAATTAGCTGGCACATTTTGGTTTTGTGGTGATTAAAATTGCAGACCCGGACAATGATTTTATATCCGAACTCACACTGTCAGATTCAAGGCCATGTGTACACTTAGGGGGCAATGGGGATTAAAGGGGGGATTTTTGAACTGGAGCAAACAAAAAGAATTTACCCCACATTCTAAAGTCAGATATCCCGTGGTCATTTTAAATATCTCAATAAAAATTCCTGTTCTGACATCTATAAATTCCCGGGTCCCCATTTATAATGGCAATTGCTTATGTAAACATGTCACACTGTGATGGTGCCTCTGTACAGAGAGTGTAATTACAGCACATGTCGACACAGGATGTCTCTAAAATGTTGCAAGGATGTGTATAGGTTTTAAATACATTATATTGCATAGATTACATTTCAAGTTATTGACCTCGTGCACATATTAACTATAGTCCCAATAGTTAGATATTTTAATTAAACCCCTGTGGCTAATTGTATGACGTTAATTAGCTACAACTTATACGTTTATTGATAATTACGCAGAATCGGTTTTTGACAATATATTTTGATAAACTTGGAAGACTTTTTTTATATTAACTGCGAAGCCATTATTGATCATAGACAGATACACAGGACAGAAACAGTGCATAATACATATCATTGCATACACAATATCATATACATACACAGAAATACGATACATAATTAGACTCTCTGGGGAATTTTAGTTTAGAAATACAGACCCTGTTGTCAATTTTATGCATTAATTAAGTTCTGATATGGATTAGGCGTTAACACAAATTAGAAATAAATTCACGATTACTGGCCACATTTTTAGTTAGAAATCTGTTACTGACCAGGTATTTAGTTAGAAACCCCATTTTGATCAGATATTGAATTGAAAAGCCCTGTCACTAATCAGATATTGAGTTAACATCCCTATGATTGATCAGATACCGATTTAAAGCTTGTTATTGATCAGATATTGAGTTAAAGCCCCTATGATTGATCAGATACGGAGTTAACGTCTGCGATATTGATTTAAAACCTATAATTGAGCAGATATAGCGTTAGGACTCCTGACGTTAATCAAATATTGGAGTTAAAACCACAGTCACTCATCAGATACGGGGTGAGAGTCCCTAGTTATAATCATTTGTTTAGACTGTCACTGGGTGAGATATCGATTTAAAGCCCCCATCGCCGGGTCAGGTGTTGGAATTAAAGCCCCTGTCACTGGTCAAATATTGAATCAGGGCCTGTTTATGGTTTAAACATGTGCTAAATGAGGGGGAGAGGGAGGAGGAGGGAGAGGGGGAGGAGGAGGGAGAGGGGAGAGGGGGAGGAGGAGGGAGAGGGGAGAGGGGGAGGAGGAGGAGGAGGAGAGGGGGAGAGGGAAGGGGAGAGGGGGGGGAAGGGGAGAGGGGGGGGGGAAGGGGAGAGGGGGGGGGGAAGGGGAGAGGGGGGGGGGAAGGGGAGAGGGGGGGGAAGGGGAGAGGGGGGGGGAAGGGGAGAGGGGGGGGAAGGGGAGAGGGGGGGGGAAGGGGAGAGGGGGGGGGAAGGGGAGAGGGGGGGGAAGGGGAGAGGGGGGGGGAAGGGGAGAGGGGGGGGAAGGGGGAGAGGGGGGGAGGGGAGAGGGGGGGGAAGGGGAGAGGGGGGGAAGGGGAGAGGGGGGGGGAAGGGGAGAGGGGGGGGGAAGGGGAGAGGGGGGGAGGGGAGAGGGGGGGGAAGGGGAGAGGGGGGGAGGGGGAAGAGGGAAAGGAAGAGGGAGAGAGGGGGAGAGAGGGGGAGGAGGAGAAGGGGGAGAGAGAGAGGGGAGGAGAGGAGGGGGGAGAGAGAGAGGGGAGGCGGAGGAGAGGGGGGAGAGAGGAAGGGGAGGGGGGGATGGGGAGACTGAGTTGGGGGAGGAGGAGGAGGAGGAGGGAGGGACTGAGTTGGGGGGAGGGGGAGGGGGGAGGGAGGAGGAGGGGGAGGGAGGAGGAGGGGGAGGGGGAGAGAGGAGGAGGGGGAGAGAGGAGGAGGGGGAGGGGGAGAGAGGAGGAGGAGGAGGGGGGAGAGAGGAGGAGGAGGGGGAGAGAGGAGGAGGAGGGGGGAGAGAGGAGGGGAGGGGGAGAGAGAGGAGGGGGAGAGAGAGGGAGAGGAGGGGGAGAGAGAGGAGGGGGAGAGAGAGGAGGGGGAGGAGGTGGTAGAGGAGAGGAGGGGGAGAGGGGAGGGGAGGGGAGGGGGGGGACTGAGTTGGGGGAGGAGGAGAGGGAGGGAGTGGTAGAGGAGAGGAGGAGGAGGAGGAGGAGGAGGAGGGACGAGGGCCCCGGGGGACTCACCTCAGAGCGGCCTCAGTCGCCGGGCGGTGGGGGGTGTGCGGGTGAAGGAGGGAGAGCGCGGCGGCGGCGGCGGGCCCGGCCCGGCCCGGGTGGGGGCCCCCTCCCGAGGGGGGGGGGGAGGAGGCCGCGGATCCGAGGGGCCTCTCCCTGTCGCTCTCTTGTTGTCGAGTCCCGGCGGCCTTTTAATCCCCCCCCCCCACCCCCTCCCCCCCTCCTCCTCCCCACACCCCCCCCCCCCGGGTAAATCTTTCCCCACCACCCGAGACACTAAGATGGCGCTGCCCAACCCCCCCCCCTCCTCCTCCTCCTCCCCGGCCCGGAGCCGGGCCTTAGGCCTCAGGCCCCCGGGCTCGAGTAGCGACCGAGGCCGCCCCGCCCCTCCCTCACTCCCTCATCTCCCCCCTCCCCCTCCTCTCCCCTCCCCTCACAAAAATAAATAAAAAAAAACACCGATTTAAAAAAAGAAATGCCCCCTAAATCTCCCCGATTTCGATGCAGAATAACGTTGACAGCCTCCTTTTCCCGCGATTCAAACTTCCCGCCCGTCACAAAATGGCGGCCGCCGCCAACCGCCGCCGCCCT
>JANJGN010002389.1:0-73126 GCA_026770705.1 Isurus oxyrinchus
GTCGGAGGGTCAGTACTGAGGGAGTGCTGCACTGTCAGAGGGTTAGTACTGAGGGAGTGCTGCAATGTCAGAGGGTCAGTACTGAGGGAGTGCTGCACTGTCAGAGGGTCAGTACTGAGGGAGTGCTGCACTGTCAGAGGGTCAGTACAGAGGGAGTGCTGCACTGTCAGAGTGTCAGTACTGAGGGAGTGCTGCCCTGTCAGAGTGTCAGTACTGAGGGAGTGCTGCACTGTCGGAGGGTCAGTACTGAGGGAGTGCTGCACTGTCGGAGGGTCAGTACTGAGGGAGTGCTGCACTGTCGGAGGGTCAGTACAGAGGGAGTGCTGCTCTGTCAGAGGGTCAGTACTGAGGGAGTGCTGCACTGTCGGAGGGTCAGTACTGAGGGAGAGCTGCACTGTCGGAGGGTCAGTACTGAGGGAGTGCTGCACTGTCAGAGGGTCAGTACTGAGGGAGAGCTGCACTGTCAGAGGGTCAGTACTGAGGGAGTGCTGCACTGTCGGAGGGTCAGTACAGAGGGAGTGCTGCTCTGTCAGAGGGTCAGTACTGAGGGAGTGCTGCACTGTCGGAGGGTCAGTACTGAGGGAGAGCTGCACTGTCGGAGGGTAAGTACTGAGGGACTGCTGCACTGTCAGAGGGTCAGTACTGAGGGAGTGTTGCACTGTCAGAGGGTCAGTACTGAGGGAGTGCTGCACTGTCAGAGGGTCAGTACTGAGGGAGTGCTGCACTGTCAGAGGGTCAGTACTGAGGGAGCGCTGCACTGTCAGAAGGTCAGTACTGAGGGAGTGCTGCACTGTCAGAGGGTCAGTACTGAGGGAGTGCTGCACTGTCACATGGTCAGTACTGAGGGAGCACTGCACTGTCAGAGGGTCAGTACTGAGGGAGAGCCGCACTGTCAGAGGGTCAGTACTGAGGGAGCGCTGCACTGCAGAAGGTCAGTACTGAGGGAATGCTGCACTGTCGGAAGGTAGGTACTGAGGGACTGCTGCACTGTCAGAGGGTCAGTACTGAGGGAGTGTTGCACTGTCAGAGGGTCAGTACTGAGGGAGTGCTGCACTGTCAGAGGGTCAGTACTGAGGGAGTGCTGCACTGTCAGAGGGTCAGTACTGAGGGAGTGCTGCACTGTCAGAGGGTCAGTACTGAGGGAATGCTGCACTGTCGGAAGGTAGGTACTGAGGGACTGCTGCACTGTCAGAGGGTCAGTACTGAGGGAGTGTTGCACTGTCAGAGGGTCAGTACTGAGGGAGTGCTGCACTGTCAGAGGGTCAGTACTGAGGGAGTGCTGCACTGTCAGAGGGTCAGTACTGAGGGAGTGCTGCACTGTCGGAGGGTCAGTACTGAGGGAGTGCTGCACTGTCAGAGGGTCAGTACTGAGGGAGTGCTGCACTGTCGGAGGGTCAGTACTGAGGGAGCGCTGCACTGTCAGAGGGTCAGTACAGAGGGAGTGCTGCATTGTCAGAGGGTCATTACTGAGGGAGTGCTGCACTGTCAGAGGGTCAGTACTGAGGGAGTGCTGCACTGTCGGAGGGTCAGTACTGAGGGAGTGCTGCACTGTCAGAGGGGGAGTACTGAGGGAGTGCTGCACTGTAAGAGGGTCAGTACTGAGGGAGTGCTGCACTGTCGGAGGGTCAGTACTGAGGGAGTGCTGCACTGTCGGAGGGTCAGTACTGAGGGAGTACTGCACTGTCGGAGGGTCAGTACTGAGGGAGTGCTGCACTGTCGGAGGGTCAATACTGAGGGAGTGCTGCAATGTCGGAGGGTCAGTACTGAGGGAGTGCTGCACTGTCAGAGGGTCAGTACTGAGGGAGTGCTGCACTGTTGGAGGGTCAGTAATGAGGGAGCGCTGCACTGTCAGAGGGTCAGTACAGAAGGGAGTGCTGCATTGTCAGAGGGTCATTACTGAGGGAGTGCTGCACTGTCAGAGGGTCAGTACTGAGGGAGTGCTGCACTGTCGGAGGGTCAGTACTGAGGGAGTGCTGCACTGTCAGAGGGGGAGTACTGAGGGAGCGCTGCACTGTCGGAGGGTCAGTACTGAGGGAGTGCTGCACCATCAGAGGGTCAGTACTGAGGGAGCGCCGCACTGTCAGAGGGTCAGTACTGAGGGAGTGCTGCACTGTCAGAGGGTCAGTACTGAGGGAGTGCTGCACTGTTGGGGGGTCAGTACTGAGGGACGCTGCACTGTCGGGGGGTCAGTACTGAGGGAGTGCCGCACTGTCAGAGGGTCAGTACTGAGGGAGTGCTGCACTGTCAGAGGGTCAGTACTGAGGGAGCGCCGTACTGTCGGAGGGTCAGGACTGAGGGAGAGCCGCACTGTCGGAGGGTCAGTACAGAGGGAGTGCTGCACTGTCGGAGGGTCAGTACTGAGAGAGTGCTGCACTGTCGGGGGGTCAGTACTGAGGGAGTGCTGCACTGTCAGAAGGTCAGTACTGAGGGAATGCTGCACTGTCAGATGGTCAATACTGAGGGAGTGCTGCACTGTCAGAGGGTCAGTACTGAGGGAGCGCTGCACTGTCAGAGGGTCAGTAATGAGAGACTGCTGCAGTGTCGGAGGGTCAGTACTGAGGGAGTGCTGCACTGTCGGAGGGTCAGTACTGAGGGACTGCTGCACTGTCAGAGGGTCAGTACTGAGGGAGCGCTGCACTGTCAGAGGGTCAGTACTGAGAGAGTGCTGCACTGTCGGAGGGTCAGTACTGAGGGAGTGCTGCACTGTCGGAGGGTCAGTACTGAGGGACTGCTGCACTGTCAGAGGGTCAGTACTGAGGGAGTGCTGCACTGTCGGAGGGTCAGTACTGAGGGAGTGCCGCACTGTCAGAGGGTCAGTACTGAGGGAGTGCTGCACTGTCAGAGGGTCAGTACTGAGGGAGCGCCGCACTGTCGGAGGGTCAGTACTGAGGGAGCGCCGCACTGTTGGAGGGTCAGTACTGAGGGAGAGCCGCACTGTCAGAGGGTCAGTACTGAGGGAGTGCTGCACTGTCGGGGGGTCAGTACTGAGGGACGCTGCACTGTCGGGGGGGTCAGTACTGAGGGAGTGCTGCACTGTCAGAGGGTCAGTATTGAGGGAGTGCTGCACTGTCGGAGGGTCAGTACAGAGGGAGTGCTGCACTGTCGGAGGGTCAGTACTGAGAGAGTGCTGCACTGTCGGGGGGTCAGTACTGAGGGAGTGCTGCATTGTCAGAGGGTCAGTACTGACGGAGGGCTGCACTGTCAGAGGGTCAATACTGAGGGAGTGCTGCACTGTCAGAGGGTCAGTACTGAGGGAGTGCTGCACTGTCAGAGGGTCAGTACTGAGGGAGAGCTGCACTGTCAGAGGGTCAGTACTGAGAGAGTGCTGCAATGTCAGAGGGTCAGTACTAAGGGAGTGCCGCACTGTCAGAGGGTCAGTACTGAGGGAGTGCCGCACTGTCGGAGGGTCAGTACTGAGGGAGTGCTGCACTTCAGAGGGTCAGTACTGAGGGAGCGCTGCACTGTCGGAGGGTCAGTACTGAGGGAGTGCTGCACTGTCGGAGGGTCAGTACTGAGGGAGTGCTGCACCGTCAGAGCGTCAGTACTGAGGGAGCGCCGCACTGTCAGAGGGTCCGTACTGAGGGAGTGCTGCACTGTCGGGGGGGTCAGTACTGAGGGACGCTGCACTGTCGGGCGGTCAGTACTGAGGGAGTGCCGCACTGTCAGAGGGTCAGTACTGAGGGAGTGCTGCACTGTCAGAGGGTCAGTACTGAGGGAGCGCCGTACTGTCGGAGGGTCAGGACTGAGGGAGAGCCGCAGTGTCGGCGGGTCCGTACAGAGGGAGTGCTGCACTGTCGGAGGGTCAGTACTGAGAGAGTGCTGCACTGTCGGGGGGTCAGTACTGAGGGAGTGCTGCACTGTCAGAAGGTCAGTACTGAGGGAATGCTGCACTGTCAGATGGTCAATACTGAGGGAGTGCTGCACTGTCAGAGGGTCAGTACTGAGGGAGCGCTGCACTGTCAGAGGGTCAGTAATGAGAGACTGCTGCAGTGTCGGAGGGTCAGTACTGAGGGAGTGCTGCACTGTCGGAGGGTCAGTACTGAGGGACTGCTGCACTGTCAGAGGGTCAGTACTGAGGGATCGCTGCACTGTCAGAGGGTCAGTACTGAGAGAGTGCTGCACTGTCGGAGGGTCAGTACTGAGGGAGTGCTGCACTGTCGGAGGGTCAGTACTGAGGGACTGCTGCACTGTCAGAGGGTCAGTACTGAGGGAGTGCTGCACTGTCGGAGGGTCAGTACTGAGGGAGTGCCGCACTGTCAGAGGGTCAGTACTGAGGGAGTGCTGCACTGTCAGAGGGTCAGTACTGAGGGAGCGCCGCACTGTCGGAGGGTCAGTACTGAGGGAGCGCCGCACTGTTGGAGGGTCAGTACTGAGGGAGAGCCGCACTGTCAGAGGGTCAGTACTGAGGGAGTGCCGCACTGTCGGGGGGTCAGTACTGAGGGACGCTGCACTGTCGGGGGGTCAGTACTGAGGGAGTGCTGCACTGTCAGAGGGTCAGTATTGAGGGAATGCTGCACTGTCGGAGGGTCAGTACAGAGGGAGTGCTGCAGTGTCGGAGGGTCAGTACTGAGAGAGTGCTGCACTGTCGGGGGGTCAGTACTGAGGGAGTGCTGCATTGTCAGAGGGTCAGTACTAAGGGAGGGCTGCACTGTCAGAGGGTCAATACTGAGGGAGTGCTGCACTGTCAGAGGGTCAGTACTGAGGGAGTGCTGCACTGTCAGAGGGTCAGTACTGAGGGAGAGCTGCACTGTCAGAGGGTCAGTACTGAGGGAGTGCTGCACTGTCAGAGGGTCAGTACTGAGGGAGAGCTGCACTGTCAGAGTGTCAGTACTGAGAGAGTGCCGCACTGTCAGAGGGTCAGTACAGAGGGATTGCTGCACTGTCGGAGGGTCAGTACTGAGGGACTGCTGCACTGTCAGAGGGTAAGTACTGAGGGAGTGCTGCACTGTCAGAGGGTCAGTACTGAGGGTGCGCTGCACTGTCGGAGGGTCAGTACTGAGGGAGTGCTGCACTGTCGGAGGGTCAGTACTGAGGGAGTGCTGCACCGTCAGAGCGTCAGTACTGAGGGAGCGCCGCACTGTCAGAGGGTCAGTACTGAGGGAGTGCTGCACTGTCGGGGGGTCAGTACTGAGGCACGCTGCACTGTCGGGCGGTCAGTACTGAGGGAGTGCCGCACTGTCAGAGGGTCAATACTGAGGGAGTGCTGCACTGTCAGAGGGTCAGTACTGAGGGAGCGCCGCACTGTCGGAGGGTCAGGACTGAGGGAGAGCCGCACTGTCGGAGGGTCAGTACAGAGGGAGTGCTGCACTGTCGGAGGGTCAGTACTGAGAGAGTGCTGCACTGTCGGGGGGTCAGTACTGAGGGAGTGCTGCACTGTCAGAGGGTCAGTACTGAGGGAGTGCTGCACTGTCAGATGGTCAATACTGAGGGAGTGCTGCACTGTCAGAGGGTCAGTACTGAGGGAGCGCTGCACTGTCAGAGGGTCAGTACTGAGAGACTGCTGCACTGTCGGAGGGTCAGTACTGAGGGAGTGCTGCACTGTCGGAGGGTCAGTACTGAGGGAGTGCTGCACTGTCAGAGCGTCAGTACTGAGGGAGCGCCGCACTGTCGGAGGGTCAGTACTGAGGGAGCGCCGCACTGTTGGAGGGTCAGTACTGAGGGAGAGCCGCACTGTCAGAGGGTCAGAACTGAGGGAGTGCTGCACTGTCGGGGGGTCAGTACTGAGGGACGCTGCACTGTCGGGGGGTCAGTACTGAGGGAGTGCTGCACTGTCAGAGGGTCAGTACAGAGGGAGTGCCGCACTGTCAGGGGTTCAGTACTGAGGGAGTGCCGCACTGTCAGGGGGTCAGTACTGAGGGAGCACTGCACTGTCGGAGGGTCAGTACTGAGGGAGCGCCGCACTGTTGGAGGGTCAGTACTGAGGGAGAGCCGCACTGTCAGAGGGTCAGTACTGAGGGAGTGCCGCACTGTCGGGGGGTCAGTACTGAGGGACGCTGCACTGTCGGGGGGTCAGTACTGAGGGAGTGCTGCACTGTCAGAGGGTCAGTATTGAGGGAATGCTGCACTGTCGGAGGGTCAGTACAGAGGGAGTGCTGCACTGTCGGAGGGTCAGTACTGAGAGAGTGCTGCACTGTCGGGGGGTCAGTACTGAGGGAGTGCTGCATTGTCAGAGGGTCAGTACTAAGGGAGGGCTGCACTGTCAGAGGGTCAATACTGAGGGAGTGCTGCACTGTCAGAGGGTCAGTACTGAGGGAGTGCTGCACTGTCAGAGGGTCAGTACTGAGGTAGAGCTGCACTGTCAGAGGGTCAGTACTGAGGGAGTGCTGCACTGTCAGAGGGTCAGTACTGAGGGAGAGCTGCACTGTCAGAGGGTCAGTACTGAGAGAGTGCCGCACTGTCAGAGGGTCAGTACAGAGGGAGTGCTGCACTGTCGGAGGGTCAGTACTGAGGGACTGCTGCACTGTCAGAGGGTAAGTTCTGAGGGAGTGCTGCACTGTCAGAGGGTCAGTACTGAGGGAGTGCTGCACCGTCAGAGCGTCAGTACTGAGGGAGCGCCGCACTGTAAGAGGGTCAGTACTGAGGGAGTGCTGCACTGTCGGGGGGTCAGTACTGAGGGATGCTGCACTGTCGGGCGGTCAGTACTGAGGGAGTGCCGCACTGTCAGAGGGTCAGTACTGAGGGAGTGCTGCACTGTCAGAGGGTCAGTACTGAGGGAGCGCCGCACTGTCGGAGGGTCAGGACTGAGGGAGAGCCGCACTGTCGGAGGGTCAGTACAGAGGGAGTGCTGCACTGTCGGAGGGTCAGTACTGAGAGAGTGCTGCACTGTCGGGGAGTCAGTACTGAGGGAGTGCTGCACTGTCAGATGGTCAGTACTGAGGGAGTGCTGCACTGTCAGATGGTCAATACTGAGGGAGTGCTGCACTGTCAGAGGGTCAGTACTGAGGGAGCGCTGCACTGTCAGAGGGTCAGTACTGAGAGACTGCTGCACTGTCGGAGGGTCAGTACTGAGGGAGTGCTGCACTGTCGGAGGGTCAGTACTGAGGGAGTGCTGCACTGTCAGAGCGTCAGTACTGAGGGAGCGCCGCACTGTCGGAGGGTCAGTACTGAGGGAGCGCCGCACTGTTGGAGGGTCAGTACTGAGGGGGAGCCGCACTGTCAGAGGGTCAGAACTGAGGGAGTGCTGCACTGTCGGGGGGGTCAGTACTGAGGGACGCTGCACTGTCGGGGGGTCAGTACTGAGGGAGTGCTGCACTGTCAGAGGGTCAGTATTGAGGGAGTGCTGCACTGTCAGAGGGTCAGTACTGAGGGAGTGCTGCACTGTCAGAGGGTCAGTACTGAGGGAGAGCTGCACTGTCAGAGGGTCAGTACTGAGAGAGTGCTGCACTGTCAGAGGGTCAGTACTGAGGGAGTGCCGCACTGTCGGAGGGTCAGTACTGAGGGAGTGCTGCACTGTCAGAGGGTCAGTACAGAGGGAGCGCTGCACTGTCAGAGGGTCAGTACTGAGGGAGTGCCGCACTGTCAGGGGGTCAGTACTGAGGGAGTGCCGCACTGTCAGGGGGTCAGTACTGAGGGAGCACTGCACTGTCGGAGGGTCAGTACTGAGGGAGTGCCGCACTGTCAGAGGGTCAGTACTGAGGGAGTGCCGCACTGTCAGGGGGTCAGTACTGAGGGAGTGCTGCACTGTCAGAGGTTCAGTACTGAGGGAGTGCTGCACTGTCAGAGGGTCAGTACTGAGGGAGCGCTGCACTGTCAGAAGGTCAGTACTGAGGGAGTGCTGCACTGTCAGAGGGTCAGTACTGAGAGAGTGCTGCACTGTCACATGGTCAGTACTGAGGTAGCACTGCACTGTCAGAGGTTCAGTACTGAGGGAGAGCCGCACTGTCAGAGGGTCAGTACTGAGGGAGCGCTGCACTGTCAGAAGGTCAGTACTGAGGGAGTGCTGCACTGTCAGAGGGTCAGTACTGAGGGAATGCTGCACTGTCGGAGGGTAGGTACTGAGGGACTGCTGCACTGTCAGAGGGTCAGTACTGAGGGAGTGTTGCACTGTCAGATGGTCAGTACTGAGGGAGTGCTGCACTGTCAGAGGGTCAGTACTGAGGGAGTGCTGCACTGTCAGAGGGTCAGTACTGAGGGAGTGCTGCACTTTCGGAGGGTCAGTACTGAGGGAGTGCTGCACTGTCAGAGGGTCAGTATTGAGGGAGTGCTGCACTGTCGGAGGGTCAGTACTGAGGGACTGCTGCACTGTCAGAGGGTCAGTACTGAGGGAGTGCTGCACTGTCGGAGGGTCAGTACTGAGGGACTGCCGCACTGTCAGGGGGTCAGTACTGAGGGAGTGCTGCACTGTCAGAGGGTCAGTACTGAGGGAGCGCCGCACTGTCGGAGGGTCAGTACTGAGGGAGCGCCGCACTGTTGGAGGGTCAGTACTGAGGGAGAGCCGCACTGTCAGAGGGTCAGTACTGAGGGAGTGCTGCACTGTCGGGGGGTCAGTACTGAGGAACGCTGCACTGTCGGGGGGTCAGTACTGAGGGAGTGCTGCACTGTCGGTGGGTCAGTACAGAGGGAGTGCTGCACTGTCGGAGGGTCAGTACTGAGAGAGTGCTGCACTGTCGGGGGGTCAGTACTGAGGGAGTGCTGCATTGTCAGAGGGTCAGTACTGAGGGAGGGCTGCACTGTCAGAGGGTCAATACTGAGGGAGTGCTGCACTGTCAGAGGGTCAGTACTGAGGGAGTGCTGCACTGTCAGAGGGTCAGTACTGAGAGAGTGCTGCACTGTCAGCGGGTCAGTACTGAGGGAGTGCTGCATGTCTGAGGGTCAGCACTGAGAGAGTGCTGCACTGTCAGAGGGTCAGTACAGAGGGTGTGCTGCACTTTCAGAGGGTCAGTACTGAGGGAGTGCTGCACTGTCAGAGGGTCAGTACTGAGGGAGTGCCTCACTGTCAGAGGGTCAGTATTGAGGGAGTGCCGCACTGTCCAAGGGTCAGTACTGAGGGAGTGCTGCACTGTCAGAGGGTCAGTATTGAGGGAGCGCTGCACTGTCAGAGGGTCAGTACTGAGGGAGTGCTGCACTGTCAGGAGGTCAGTACTGAGGGAATGCTGCACTGTCGGGGGGTCAGTACTCAGGGAGTGCTGCACTGTCAGAGGGTCAGTACTGAGGGAGTGCTGCACTGTCAGAGGGTCAGTACTGAGGGAATGCTGCACTGTCAGAGGGTCAGTACTGAGGGAGTGCTGCACTGTCAGAGGGTCAGTACTGAGGGAGTGCTGCACTGTCGGAGGGTCAGTACTGAGGGAGTGCTGCACTGTCAGAGGGTCAGTACAGAGGGAGTGCCGCACTGTCACAGGGTCAGTACTGAGGGAGAGCTGCACTGTCAGAGGGTCAGTACTGAGGGAGTGCCGCACTGTCAGAGGGTCAGTACAGAGGGAATGCTGCACTTTCAGAGGTTCAGTACTGAGGGAGAGCTGCACTGTCGGAGGGTCAGTACAAAGGGAGTGTTGCACTGTCAGAGGGTCAGTACAGAGGGAGTGCTGCACTGTCAGAGGGTCAGTACTGAGGGCGTGCTGCACTGTCAGAGGGTCAGTACTGAGGGAGTGCTGCACTGTCAGAGGGTCAGTATTGAGGGAGTGCTGCACTGTCAGAGGGTCAGTACTGAGGGAGTGCTGCACTGTCGGAGGGTCAGTAATGAGGGAGTGCTGCACTGTTAGATGGTCAGTACTGAGGGAGTGCCGCAATGTCGAAGGGTCAGTACTGAGGGAGTGCTGCACTGTCAGAGGGTCAGTACTGAGGGAATGCTGCACTGTCAGAGGGTCCGTACTGAGGGAGTGCTGCAGTGTAGCTGTTGTTCTTTAGATGAGGATGTGAACTGAGTGTCTGCACACGGGACACTTCGCAGCGTTCAGACTCTAGTCGATCATTCTGCTGATGTCCCGGTGAGTTTTTCTCCCTCGGTGAAAAGCGTCATAAATTGATCAAATTCTCACTGGTTCCCCTCTGCATGAATCCTCTGTCCCACACCAGGAGCTGAACCTCCCAAATGAATTGAATGCGGTCTGGAGCAGGATGATCAGGCCAGAGACCGGGATTAGCTGCTTATAGGATCCAAACTCTACCTTTGCTTACTGCCCAAGGGAATTGAAGAGCTCCTTCGGACATTGCTGAACCTGCCTTGTAGCCAAACATTCAGGAGAAACAGGGAGTCAGGAATTGTCCAAATCACTTCCCAATTCTGGCCTGTAAAAGTTATCCTGGACTGATTTAACTGTCCAGGGCTGGGATAACCCCTGTCTCACTGGATCTGGGCCTGGGGTGGGGTTTGGATAACCCCTGTCTCACTGGGCCTGGGGGTGGGGTTTGGATAACCCCTGTCTCACTGAGCCTGGGCCTGGGGTGGAGTTTGGATAACCCCTGTCTCACTGAGCCTGGGCCTGGGGTGGGGTTTGGATAACCCCTGTCTCACTGAGCCTGGGCCTGGGGTGGGGTTTGGATAACCCCTGTCTCACTGGGCCTGGGCCTGGGGTGGGGTTTGGATAACCCCTGCCTCACTGGGCCTGGGGGTGGGGTTTGGATAACCCCTGTCTCACTGGGCCTGGGCCTGGGGTGGGGTTTGGATAACCCCTGTCTCACTGGGCCTGGGCCTGGGGTGGGGTTTGGATAACCCCTGTCTCACTGAGCCTGGGCCTGGGGTGGGGTTTGGATAACCCCTGTCTCACTGAGCCTGGGCCTGGGGTGGGGTTTGGATAACCCCTGTCTCACTGGGCCTGGGCCTGGGGTGGGGTTTGGATAACCCCTGTCTCACTGAGCCTGGGCCTGGGGTGGGGTTTGGATAACCCCTGTCTCACTGGGCCTGGGCCTGGGGATGGAGTTTGGATAACCCCTGTCTCACTGGGCCTGGGGGCTGGGGTTTGGATAACCCCTGTCTCACTGGGCCTGGGCCTGGGGATGGAGTTTGGATAACCCCTGTCTCACTGGGCCTGGGGGCTGGGGTTTGGATAACCCCTGTCTCACTGGGCCTGGGCCTGGGGGTGGGGTTTGGATAACCCCTGTCTCACTGGGCCTGGGCCTGGGGGTGGGGTTTGGATAACCCCTGTCTCACTGGGCCTGGGGGGTGGGGTTTGGATAACCCCTGTCTCACTGGGCCTGGGGGTTGGGGTTTGGATAACCCCTGTCTCACTGGGCCTGGGCCTGGGGTGGGGTTTGGATAACCCCTGTCTCACTGAGCCTGGGCCTGGGGTGGGGTTTGGATAACCCCTGTCTCACTGGGCCTGGGGGCTGGAGTTTGGATAACCCCTGTCTCTCTGGGCCTGGGGGGTGGAGTTTGGATAACCCCTGTCTCACTGGGCCTGGGGGGTGGAGTTTGGATAACCCCTGTCTCACTGGGCCTGGGGATGGGGTTTGGATAACCCCTGTCTCACTGGGCCTGGGCCTGGGGTGGGGTTTGGATAACCCCTGTCTCACTGGGCCTGGGCCTGGGGATGGAGTTTGGATAACCCCTGTCTCACTGGGCCTGGGCCTGGGGATGGGGTTTGGATAACCCCTGTCTCACTGGGCCTGGGCCTGGGGATGGGGTTTGGATAACCCCTGTCTCATTGAGCCTGGGAGTAGGGTTTGGATAACCCCTGACTCACTGAACCTGGGGGTGGAGTTTGGATAACCCCTGTCTCATTGGGCCTGCGCCTGGGGGTAGGGTTTGGATAACCCCTGTCTCATTGGGCCTGGGCCTGGGGGGTGGAGTTTAGATAAGCCTTGTCTCACAGGGCCTGGGGGGTGGAGTTTGGATAACCCCTGTCTCACTGGGCCTGGGGGGTGGGGTTTGGATAACCCCTGTCTCACTGGGCCTGGGGGGTGGGATTTGGATAACCCCTGTCTCACTGGGCCTGGGGGGTGGGGTTTTGACCTGGGCCTGTCTCACTGGGCCTGGGGGTGGGGTTTGGATAACCCCTGTCTCACTGGGCCTGGGCCTGGGGTGGAGTTTGGATAACCCCTGTCTCACTGGGCCTGGGCCTGGGGTGGAGTTTGGATAACCCCTGTCTCACTGGGCCTGGGGGGTGGGGTTTTGACCTGGGCCTGTCTCACTGGGCCTGGGGGTGGGGTTTGGATAACCCCTGTCTCACTGGGCCTGGGGGTGGAGTTTAGATAAGCCCTGTCTCACTGGGCCTGGGGGTGGAGTTTAGATAAGCCCTGTCTCACTGGGCCTGGGGTGGGGTTTGGATAACCCCTGTCTCACTGGGCCTGGGGGTGGGGTTTGGATAACCCCTGTCTCACTGGGCCTGGGGGTGGGGTTTGGATAACCCCTGTCTCACTGGGCCTGGGGGGTGGGGTTTGGACCTGGGCCTGTCTCACTGGGCCTGGGGGGTGGGGTTTGGATAACCCCTGTCTCACTGGGCCTGGGCCTGGGGTGGAGTTTGGATAACCCCTGTCTCACTGGGCCTGGGCCTGGGGTGGAGTTTGGATAACCCCTGTCTCACTGAGCCTGGGCCTGGGGGGTGGAGTTTTGACCTGGGCCTGTCTCACTGGGCCTGGGGGTGGAGTTTGGATAACCCCTGTCTCACTGGGCCTGGGGGGTGGAGTTTGGATAACCCCTGTCTCACTGGGCCTGGGGGTGGGGTTTTGACCTGGGCCTGTCTCACTGGGCCTGGGGGGGTGGGGTTTGTACCTGGGCCTGTCTCACTGAGCCTGGGGGTGGGGTTTGGATAACCCCTGTCTCACTGGGCCTGGGGGCTGGGGTTTGGACCTGGGCCTGTCTCACTGAGCCAGGACCTGAAGGCAGAGTCACCAATAGTGCAGCAATTAAAATCAGGAATGCACGAGAGGCCAGAATTAGAGGACATCAGGGATCTCGGAGGCTGGTGGGACTGGAGGAGGTTACAGAGATAGAGACCCTGAAGGGATTCGTACACAAGGATGAGAATTCTAAGAGCAGGACGTTGCTTGACTGGGAGCCAGTGTAGGTCAGTGAGCACAGGGCTGGTAGGAGAATGGGGTTTGCTGCGTGTTAAAACACAGGAAGCAGGGTTTAGGATAACTTCAGGATTCTGGAGGGTAGAATGTGGGGGACCAGCACTGGAATCGAGGAGTCTGGAGGTGACAAAGGTGTGGATCTGGGTTTGAGCTGATGGGCCGAGACAGGGTGAGGTCGGCTGATGTGAGGGAGGTGGGATCAGGCAATCCCGGTGAAGGTGTGAAAATGAGGCCAGGAGATCAGCTCAGGGTCAAATGTGACATCGAGGTGAGGCAGCCCATATCAGAGACCAAGCAGCCCGATAGGCCCACACGTAGAGGAGAAAGAGGAGCACCCAGATCCAGCCCAGCTCCTGATCCAGCCCAGGTCCTGATCCAGCCCAGGTCCTGATCCAGCCCAGGTCCTGATCCAGCCCAGGTCCTGATCCAGTCTAGCTCCTGATCCAGCCCAGGTCCTGATCCAGCCCAGGTCCTGATCCAGCCCAGCTCCTGATCCAGTCTAGCTCCTGATCCAGCCCAGGTCCTGATCCAGCCCAGCTCCTGATCCAGTCTAGCTCCTGATCCAGCCCAGGTCCTGATCCAGTCTAGCTCCTGATCCAGTCTAGCTCCTGATCCAGTCTAGCTCCTGAACCTGTCCAGATCCTGATCCAGCCCAGCTCCTGATCCAGTCTAGCTCCTGATCCTGCCCAGCTCCTGATCCTGCCCAGCTCCTGATCCAGTCTAGCTCCTGATCCAGTCTAGCTCCTGATCCTGCCCAGCTCCTGATCCAGCCCAGCTCCTGATCCAGTCTAGCTCCTGATCCTGCCCAGCTCCTGATCCAGTCTAGCTCCTGATCCTGCCCAGCTCCTGATCCTGCCCAGCTCCTGATCCTGCCCAGCTCCTGATCCAGTCTAGCTCCTGATCCAGTCTAGCTCCTGATCCTGCCCAGCTCCTGATCCAGTCTAGCTCATGATCCAGCCCAGCTCCTGATCCAGCCCAGCTCCTGATCCAGCCCAGCTCCTGATCCAGTCTAGCTCCTGATCCTGCCCAGCTCCTGATCCAGTCTAGCTCCTGATCCTGCCCAGCTCCTGATCCAGTCTAGCTCCTGATCCAGTCTAGCTCCTGATCCAGTCTAGCTCCAGATCCAGTCTAGCTCCTGATCCTGCCCAGCTCCTGATCCAGTCTAACTCCTGATCCAGTCTAGCTCCTGATCCTGCCCAGCTCCTGATCCAGTCTAGCTCCTGATCCTGCCCAGCTCCTGATCCAGTCTAGCTCCGATCCAGTCTAGCTCCTGATCCTGCCCAGCTCCTGATCCAGTCTAACTCCTGATCCAGTCTAGCTCCTGATCCTGCCCAGCTCCTGATCCAGTCTAGCTCCTGATCCTGCCCAGCTCCTGATCCAGTCTAGCTCCGATCCAGTCTAGCTCCTGATCCTGCCCAGCTCCTGATCCAGTCTAGCTCCGATCCAGTCTAGCTCCTGATCCTGCCCAGCTCCTGATCCAGTCTAGCTCCTGATCCTGCCCAGCTCCTGATCCAGTCTAGCTCCTGATCCTGCCCAGCTCCTGATCCAGTCTAGCTCCGATCCAGTCTAGCTCCTGATCCTGCCCAGCTCCTGATCCTGCCCAGCTCCTGATCCTGCCCAGCTCCTGATCCAGCCCAGCTCCTGATCCAGTCTAGCTCCGATCCAGTCCAGCTCCTGATCCAGTCTAGCTCCTGATCCAGTCTAGCTCCTGATCCAGTCTAGCTCCTGATCCAGTCTAGCTCCTGATCCTGCCCAGCTCCTGATCCAGTCTAGCTCCTGATCCAGTCTAGCTCCTGATCCAGCCCAGCTCCTGATCCAGTCTAGCTCCGATCCAGTCTAGCTCCTGATCCTGCCCAGCTCCTGATCCTGCCCAGCTCCTGATCCTGCCCAGCTCCTGATCCAGTCTAGCTCCTGATCCAGTCTAGCTCCGATCCAGTCCAGCTCCTGATCCAGTCTAGCTCCTGATCCAGTCTAGCTCCTGATCCAGTCTAGCTCCTGATCCTGCCCAGCTCCTGATCCAGTCCAGCTCCTGATCCAGTCTAGCTCCTGATCCAGCCCAGCTCCTGATCCTGCCCAGATCCTGATCCTGCCCAGCTCCTGATCCAGTCTAGCTACTGATCCAGTCTAGCTCCTGATCCTGCCCAGCTCCTGATCCAGTCTAGCTCCTGATCCAGTCTAGCTCCTGATCCTGCCCAGCTCCTGATCCAGTCTAGCTCCTGACCCAGTCTAGCTCCTGATCCAGTCTAGCTCCTGATCCTGCCCAGCTCCTGATCCAGTCTAGCTCCTGATCCTGCCCAGCTCCTGATCCAGTCTAGCTCCTGATCCTGCCCAGCTCTGATCCAGCCCAGCTCCTGATCCAGCCCAGCTCCTGATCCAGTCTAGCTCCTGATCCTGCCCAGCTCCTGATCCAGTCTAGCTCCTGATCCAGTCTAGCTCCTGATCCAGTCTAGCTGCTGATCCAGTCTAGCTCCTGATCCAGTCTAGCTCCTGATCCTGCCCAGCTCCTGATCCAGTCTAGCTCCTGATCCAGTCTAGCTCCTGATCCAGCCCAGCTCCTGATACTGCCCAGATCCTGATCCTGCCCAGCTCCTGATCCAGTCTAGCTCCTGATCCAGTCTAGCTCCTGATCCTGCCCAGCTCCTGATCCAGTCTAGCTCCTGATCCAGTCTAGCTCCTGATCCAGTCTAGCTCCTGATCCTGCCCAGCTCCTGATCCAGTCTAGCTCCTGATCCAGTCTAGCTCCTGATCCAGTCTAGCTCCTGATCCAGTCTAGCTCCTGATCCTGCCCAGCTCCTGATCCAGTCTAGCTCCTGATCCTGCCCAGCTCCTGATCCAGTCTAGCTCCTGATCCTGCCCAGCTCTGATCCAGCCCAGCTCCTGATCCAGCCCAGCTCCTGATCCAGTCTAGCTCCTGATCCTACCCAGCTCCTGATCCAGTCTAGCTCCTGATCCAGTCTAGCTCCTGATCCAGTCTAGCTGCTGATCCAGTCTAGCTCCTGATCCAGTCTAGCTCCTGATCCTGCCCAGCTCCTGATCCAGTCTAGCTCCTGATCCAGTCTAGCTCCTGATCCAGTCTAGCTCCTGATCCAGTCTAGCTCCTGATCCTGCCCAGCTCCTGATCCAGTCTAGCTCCTGATCCAGTCTAGCTCCTGATCCTGCCCAGCTCCTGATCCAGTCTAGCTCCTGATCCAGTCTAGATCCTGATCCAGTCTAGCTCCTGATCCAGTCTAGCTCCTGATCCAGCCTAGCTCCTGATCCTGCCCAGCTCCTGATCCAGTCTAGCTCCTGATCCAGTCTAGCTCCTGATCTAGTCTAGCTCCTGATCCAGTCTAGCTCCTGATCCAGTCTAGCTCCTGATCCAGTCTAGCTCCTGATCCTGCCCAGCTCCTGATCCAGTCTAGCTCCTGATCCAGTCTAGATCTTGATCCAGTCTAGCTCCTGATCCAGTCTAGCTCCTGATCCAGTCTAGCTCCTGATCCTGCCCAGCTCCTGATCCAGTCTAGCTCCTGATCCTACCCAGCTCCTGATCCTGCCCAGCTCCTGATCCAGTCTAGCTCCTGATCCAGTCTAGCTCCTGATCCTGCCCAGCTCTTGATCCTGTCCAGCTCCTGATCCAGTCTAGCTCCTGATCCAGTCTAGCTCCTGATCCTGTCCAGCTCCTGATCCAGTCTAGATCCTGATCCAGTCTAGCTCCTGATCCAGTCTAGCTCCTGATCCAGCCCAGCTCCTGATCCTGCCCAGCTCCTGATCCAGTCCAGCTCCAGATCCTGTCTAGCTCCTGATCCAGTCTAGCTCCTGATCCAGTCTAGCTCCAGATCCTGTCTAGCTCCTGATCCAGTCTAGCTCCTGATCCAGTCTAGCTCCTGATCCAGCCCAGCTCCTGATCCTGCCCAGCTCCTGATCCAGTCTAGCTCCTGATCCAGTCTAGCTCCTGATCCTGCCCAGCTCCTGATCCAGTCTAGCTCCTGATCCTTCCCAGCTCCTTCCCAGCTCCTGATCCAGTCTAGATCCTGATCCTGTCTAGCTCCTGATCCAGTCTAGCTCCTGATCCAGCCCAGCTCCTGATCCTTCCCAGCTCCTGATTCAGTCTAGCTCCTGATCCTGCCCAGCTCCTGATCCAGTCTAGCTCCTGATCCTGCCCAGCTCCTGATCCAATCTAGCTCCTGATCCAGTCTAACTCCTGATCCAGTCTAGCTCCTGATCCAGTCTAGCTCCTGATCCTGCCCAGCTCCTGATCCAGTCTAGCTCCTGATCCAGTCTAGCTCCTGATCCATTGCACATTCCTGGTGCAGCCCAGCTCCTGATCCAGTCCAGCCTCCCGGTCCAGTATACATTCCTACCATAAGAACATAAGACATAGGAGCAGAAATTAGGCCATTTGGCCCATCGAGTCTGCTCCGCCATTCAATCATGGCTGATAAGTTTCTCAACCCCATTCTCCTGCCTTCTCCCTGTAACCTTTGACCCCCTTACCAATCAAGAACCTATCTATCTCGGTCTTAAATACACTCAATGACCTGGCCTCCACAGCCTTCTGTGGCAATGAATTCCATAGATTCACCACTCTCTGGCTAAAGAAGTTTCTCCTCATCTCTGTTCTAAAAGGTCTTCCCTTTACTCTGAGGCTGTGCCCTCGGGTCCTAGTCTCTCCTACTGATACAAACATCTTCCCCACGTCCACTCTATCCAGGCCTTTCAGTATTCTGTAAGTTTCAATCAGATCCCCCCTCATCCTTCTAAACTCCATCGAGTATAGACCCAGAGTCCTCAAACCTTCCTCATATGTTAAGCCTTTCATTCCTGGGATCGTTCTCGTGAACCTCCTCTGGACCCTCTCCAGGGCCAGCACATCCTTCCTGAGATACGGGGCCCAAAATTGCTCACAATTTTCTAAATGTGGTCTGACCAGAGCCTTATAAAGTCTCAGCAGCACATCCCTGCTTTTATATTCTAGTCCTCTCGAAATAAATGCCAACATTGCATTTGCCTTCCTAACTACCCACTCAACCTGCAAGTTAACCTTAAGAGAATCCTGGACTAGGACTCCCAAATCCCTTTGCACTCCAATAACTGATCCAGTTCAGCCACCCGATCCAGTGCAAATTCCTGATCCAATCCACATTCCTGATTCAGTCCAGATTCTGATCCAGTCCACATTCCCAATCCAGTTCAAATAGCTGAACCATTTGCCCATCAAATCGCCTCTGGCTCCCAGTTAAACAACAGCCCGATTTAAAAGTTCTCATCATTACATTCAAATCCCTCCATGGCCTTGCTCCCTCCCTATCTCTGTAACCTCCTCCAGCCCCTACAAACCTCCCTATCTCTGTAAAGTCCTCCAGCCGCTACACCCCTCCCTATCTCTGTAACCTCCTCCAGCCCCTACACCCCTCCCTATCTCTGTAACCTCCTCCAGCCCTAACAACACTACCTATCTCTGTAACCTCCTCCAGCATCTACACCCTCCCTATCTCTGTAACCTACCCCAGCCCCTAAAACCCTCCCTATCTCTGTAACCTCCACTAACCCTTACACTCCTCCCTATCTCTTTAACCTCCTCCAGCCCCTACAACCCTCCCTATCACTGTAACCTCCTCCAGCCACTACAACCCTCCCTATCTCTGTAACCTCCTCCAGCCCCTACAAACCTCCCTATCACTGGTAAACTCCTCCAGCCCCGACAACCCTCCCTATCACTGTAACCTCCTCCAGCCCCTTCAAACCTCCCTATGACTGTAACCTCCTCCAGCCCCTACAGCCCTCCCTATCTCTGTAACCTCCTCCAGACCCTACACCCCTCCCTATCTCTGTAACCACCTCCGGCCACTATACTCATCCCAATCTCTGTAACCTCCTCCAGCCCCTACAACCCTCCCTATCTCTGTAACCTCCTCCAGCCGCTACACCCCTCCCTATCTCTGTAACCTCATCCAGCCTCTACAACCCTCCCTATATCTGTAACCTCATCCAGCCCCTACACCCCTCCATCTCTTTGTAACCTCTTCCAGCCCCTACACCCCTCACTATCTCTGAAACCTCCTCCAGCCCCTAAACCCCTCCCTATCTCTGTAACCTCTTCCAGCCCCTACACCCCTCCCTATCACTGCAACCTCATCCAGCCCCTACACCCCTCCATATCTTTGTAAACTCCTCCAGCCCCTACAACCCTCCCTATCTCTGTAAACTCCGCCACCCGCTACACCCCTCCCTATCTCTGTAAACTCATCCAGCCCCTACACCCCTCCATATCTTTGTAACCTATTCCAGCCCCTACACCCCTCACTATCTCTGTAACCTCCTCCAGCCCCTACAACCTTCCCTATCTCTGTAACCTCCTCCAGCCCCTACAAACCTCCCTATCTCTGTAACGTCCTCCTGCAGCCACACCCCTCCCTATCTCTGTAACCTCCTCCAGCACCTACAACCATCCCTATCTCTGTATACTCCTTCAGCCCTAACAACCCTACCTATCTCTGTAACCTCCTCCAGTCCCTACAACGCTCCCTATCTCTGTAACCTCCCCCAGCCCCTACAACCTTCCCTATCTCTGTAACCTCCACGAACCCTTACACCCCTCCCTATCTCTTTAACCTCCTCCAGCCCCTACAACCCTCCCTATCTCTTTAATCTCCTCCAGCCCCTACAAACCTCCCTATCTCTGTAACATCCTCCAGATTGTACATCACTCCCTATCTCTGTAGTCTCCACCAGCCCCTACAACCCTCCCTATCTCTGTAACCTCCCCCAGCACCTACACCCCTCCCTAACTCTGTAACTTCCTCCACACCCTTCAACCCTCCCTATCTCTGTAATCTCTTCCAAAGCCTACAACCCTCCCTATCTCTGTAACCTCCTCCAGCCCCTACACCCCTGCCATTCTCTGTAACCTCCTCCAGCCCCTACAACCCTCCCTATCTCTGTAACCTCCTCCAGCCCCTACCACCCTCCCTATCCCTGTTACCTCCTCCAGCCCTAACAACCCTCCCAAACTCTGTAACCTCCTCCAGCCCCTACAACCTTCCCTAACTCTGTAACAACCTCGAGCCGGTACAACCCTCCCTATCTCTGTAACCTCCTCCAGTCCCTAAACCCTCCCTATCTCTGTAATCTCCTCCACACCCTACAAACCTCCCTATCTGTGTAACATCCTCCAGATTCTAGACCAGTCCCTATCTCTGTAACCTCCCCCAGCCCCTACACCCCTCCCTATCTCTGTAACTTACTCCACACCCTACAACCCTCCCTATCTCTGTAACCTCTTCCAACGCCTACAACCCTCCCTATCTCTGTAAACTCCTCCAGGCCCTAGACCCTTCCCTATCTCTGTAAACTCCTCCAGCCCCTACAACCCTCCCTATCTCTGTAACCTCCTACAGCACCTACACCCCTCCCTATCTCTGTAAACTCCTCCAGCCCCTACGACCCTCCCTATCATTGAAACCTCCTCCAGATCCTACAACTCTCCCTATGTCTGTAACCTCCTCCAGCCCCTTGAACCCTCCCTATCACTGTAACCTCCTCCAGCCCCTACAACACTACCTATCTCTGTAACCTCACCCAGGCCCTACACCCCGCCCTAAATCTGTAACCTCCTCCAGCCCCTACACCCCTCATTATCTCTGTAACCTCCTCCAGCCCCTACAACCCTCCCTATCAATTTAACATTCCCTAGCCCGTACAACCCTCCCTATCTCTGTAACCTCCTCCAGCCCCTAAAACCCTCCCTATCTCTGTAACCTCCTCCAGCCCCTACAAACCTCCCTATCTCTGTAACCTCCCCCAGCCCCTACAAACCTCCCTATCTCTCTAACCTCCTCCAGATTCTACACCCTCCCTATCTCTGTAACCTCCTGCAGCCCCTACAAACCTCCCTATCTCTGTAACCTCCTCCAGCCCTAACAACCCTCCCAAGCTCTGTAACCTCCTCCAGCCCCTACAACCCTCCCTATCTCTGTAACGTTCTCCAGCCGCTACACCCCTCCCTATCTCTGTAACCTCCTCCAGCCCGTACAACCCTCCCTATCTCTGTAACCTCCTCCAGTCTAACAACCCTACCTATCTCAGTAACCTCCTCCAGTCCCTACAACACTCCCTATCTCTGTAACATCCCCCAGATCCTACAACCCTCCCTATCTCTGTAACCTCCACTACCCCCTACACCTCTCCCTATCTCTGTAAACTCCTCCAGCCCCTACGTCCCTCCCTATCTCTGTAATCTCCTCCAGAACCTACAAACCTCCCTATCAGTGTAACATCCTCCAGATTCTACAACAGTCCCTATCTCTGGAAACTCCCCCAGCCCCTACAACCCTCCCTATCTCAGTAAACTCCTCCAGCACCTACACCCTTCCCTATCTCTGTAAACTCCTCCAGCCCCTACGACCCTCCCTATCTCTGTAACCTCCTCCAGCCCCTACAACCCTCCCTATCACTGTAACCTCCTCGAGCCCCTACAACCCTCCCTATCTCTGTAACCTCCTCCAGCCCCTACACCCCTCCCTATCTCTGTAACTTCCTCCACACCCTACAACCCTCCCTATCTCTGTAACCTCCTCCAGCCCCTACAACCCTCCCTATCTCTGTAACCTCCTCCAGCCCTAACAACCCTCCCTATCTCTGTAACCTCCTCCAGCCCCTACAACCCTCCCTATCTCTGTAACCTCCTCCAGCCCCTACAACCCTCCCTATCTCTGTAAACTCCTCCAGCCCCTACAACCTTCCCTATCTCTGTAACCTCCTCCAGCCACTACAACCCTCCCTATCTCTGTAACCTCCTCCAGCCCCTACACCCCTCCCTATCACTGTAACCTCCTCCAGCCCCTACAACCCTCCCTATCTCTGTAACCTCCTCCAGCCCCTACAACCCTTCATATCTCTGTAACCTCCTCCAGCCACTACAACCCTCCCTATCCCTGTAACCTCCTCCAGTCCCTACACCCCTCCCTATCTCTGTAACCTCTTCCAATGCCTACAACCCTCCCTATCTCTGTAACCTCCTCCAGACCCTACAAACCTCCCTATCTGTGCAACATCCTCCAGATTCTACACCACTCCCTATTTCTGTCACCTCCCCCAGCCCCTACACACCTCCCTATCTCTGTAACCTCCTCCACACCCTACAACCCTCCCTATCTCTGTAACCTCTTCCAACGCCTACAACCTTCCCTATCTCTGTAACGTCCTCCAGCCGCTACACCCCTCCCTATCTCTGTAACCTCCTCCAGCTCCTACAACCCTCCCTATCTCTGTAACTTCCTCCACACCCTACAACCCTCCCTATCTCTGTAACCTCCTCCAGCCCCTACAACCCTCCCTATCTCTGTAACCTCCTCCAGCCCTAACAACCCTACCTATCTCTGTAACCTCCTCCAGCCCCTACACCCCTCCCTATCTCAGTAACTTCCTCCAGTCCCTACAACCCTCCCTATCTCTGTAACCTCCACTACCCCCTACACCTCTCCCTATCTCTGTAACCTCTTCCAATGCCTACAACCCTCCTTATCTCTGTAACCTCCTCCAGCCCCTACAACCCTCCCTATCTCTTTAAACTCCTCCAGCCCCTACGACCCTCCCTATCTCTGTAACCTCCTCCAGCCCTTACAACCCTCCCTATCACTGTAACCTCCTCCAGCCCCTACAGCCCTCCCTATATCTGTAACCTCCTCCTGATCCTACAACTCTCCCTATCTCTGTAACCTCCTCCAGCCCCTACACCCCTCCCTATCTCTGCAACCTCCTCCAGCCCCTACACCCCTCCCTATCTCTGTAACCTCCTCCAGCCCCTACAACCCTCCCTATCACTGTAACCTCCTCCAGCCCCTACACCCCTCCCTATCTCTGTAACCTCTTCCAGCCCCTACACCCCTCCCTATCTCTGTAACCTCCTCCAGCCCCTACAGCCCTCCCTATCTCTGTAACCTCCTCCAGCCCCTACACCCCTCCCTATCTCTGTAACCTCCTCCAGCACCTACACCCCTCCCTATCTCTGTAAAAACCTCCAGCCCCTACACCCCTCCCTATCTCTGTAACCTCCTCCAGCCCCTACAGCCCTCCCTATCTCTGCAACCTCCTCCAGCCCCTACACCCCTCCCTATCTCTGTAACTTCCTCCACACCCTACAACCCTCCCTATCTCTGTAACCTCCTCCAGCCCCTACACCCCTGCCATTCTCTGTAACCTCCTCCAGCCCCTACAACCCTCCCTATCTCTGTAACCTCCTCCAGCCCCTTCAACCCTCCCTATCTCTGTAACCTCCTCCAGCCCTAACAACCCTACCTATCTCTGTAACCTCCTCCAGTCCCTACAACCCTCCCTATCTCTGTAACCTCCCCCAGCCCCTACAACCCTCCCTATCTCTGTAACCTCCTCCAGACCCTACAAACCTCCCTATGTGTGTAACATCCTCCACACCCTACAACACTCCCTATCTCTGTAACCTCTTCCAATGCCTACAACCCTCCCTATCTCTGTAACCTCCCCCAGGCCCTACACCCCTCCCTATCTCTATAACCTCCTCCACACCCTACAACCCTCCCTATCTCTGTAACCTCTTCCAACGCCTACAACCTTCCCTATCTCTGTAACCTCCTCCAGCCCCTACAACCCTCCCTATCCCTGTAACCTCCTCCAGCCCTAACAACCCTCCCAATTTCTGTAACCTCCTCCAGCCCCTACAACCCTCCCTATCTCTGTAACCTCCCCCAGCCCATACACCCCTCCCTATCTCTATAACCTCCTCCACACCCTACAACCCTCCCTATCTCTGTAACCTCTTCCAACGCCTACAACCTTCCCTATCTCTGTAACCTCCTCCAGCCCCTACAACCCTCCCTATCCCTGTAACCTCCTCCAGCCCCTACAACCCTCCCTATCTCTGTAACCTCTTCCAACGCCTACAACCCTCCCTATCTCTGTAACCTCCTCCAGACCCTACAAACCTCCCTATCTGTGCAACATCCTCCAGATTCTACACCACTCCCTATCTCTGTAACCTCCCCCAGCCCCTACACCCCTCCCTAACTCTGTAACCTCCTCCACACCCTACAACCCTCCCTATCTCTGTAACGTCTTCCAACGCCTACAACCTTCCCTATCTCTGTACCGTCCTCCAGCCGCTACACCCCTCCCTATCTCTGTAACCTCCTCCAGCCCCTACAACCCTCCCTATCTCTGTAACCTCCTCTAGCCCTAACAACCCTACCTATCTCTGTAACCTCCTCCAGTCCCTACAACCCTCCCTATCTCTGTAACTTCCTCCAGCACCTACACCCCTCCCTATCTCTGTAACCTCCTCCAGCCCCTACAACCCTCCCTATCTCTGTAACCTCCTCCAGCCCTAACAACCCTACCTATCTCTGTAACCTCCTCCAGTCCCTACAACCCTCCCTATCTCTGTAACCTCCCCCAGCCCCTACAACCCTCCCTATCTCTGTAACCTCCTCCAGACCCTACAAACCTCCCTATGTGTGTAACATCCTCCACACCCTACAACACTCCCTATCTCTGTAACCTCTTCCAATGCCTACAACCCTCCCTATCTCTGTAACCTCCCCCAGGCCCTACACCCCTCCCTATCTCTATAACCTCCTCCACACCCTACAACCCTCCCTATCTCTGTAACCTCTTCCAACGCCTACAACCTTCCCTATCTCTGTAACCTCCTCCAGCCCCTACAACCCTCCCTATCCCTGTAACCTCCTCCAGCCCTAACAACCCTCCCAATTTCTGTAACCTCCTCCAGCCCCTACAACCCTCCCTATCTCTGTAACCTCCCCCAGCCCATACACCCCTCCCTATCTCTATAACCTCCTCCACACCCTACAACCCTCCCTATCTCTGTAACCTCTTCCAACGCCTACAACCTTCCCTATCTCTGTAACCTCCTCCAGCCCCTACAACCCTCCCTATCCCTGTAACCTCCTCCAGCCCCTACAACCCTCCCTATCTCTGTAACCTCTTCCAACGCCTACAACCCTCCCTATCTCTGTAACCTCCTCCAGACCCTACAAACCTCCCTATCTGTGCAACATCCTCCAGATTCTACACCACTCCCTATCTCTGTAACCTCCCCCAGCCCCTACACCCCTCCCTAACTCTGTAACCTCCTCCACACCCTACAACCCTCCCTATCTCTGTAACGTCTTCCAACGCCTACAACCTTCCCTATCTCTGTACCGTCCTCCAGCCGCTACACCCCTCCCTATCTCTGTAACCTCCTCCAGCCCCTACAACCCTCCCTATCTCTGTAACCTCCTCCAGCCCTAACAACCCTACCTATCTCTGTAACCTCCTCCAGTCCCTACAACCCTCCCTATCTCTGTAACTTCCTCCAGCACCTACACCCCTCCCTATCTCTGTAACCTCCTCCAGCCCCTACAACCCTCCCTATCTCTGTAACCTCCTCCAGCCCTAACAACCCTACCTATCTCTGTAACCTCCTCCAGTCCCTACAACCCTCCCTATCTCTGTAACCTCCCCCAGCCCCTACAACCCTCCCTATCTCTGTAACCTCCTCCAGACCCTACAAACCTCCCTATGTGTGTAACATCCTCCACACCCTACAACACTCCCTATCTCTGTAACCTCTTCCAATGCCTACAACCCTCCCTATCTCTGTAACCTCCCCCAGGCCCTACACCCCTCCCTATCTCTATAACCTCCTCCACACCCTACAACCCTCCCTATCTCTGTAACCTCTTCCAACGCCTACAACCTTCCCTATCTCTGTAACCTCCTCCAGCCCCTACAACCCTCCCTATCCCTGTAACCTCCTCCAGCCCTAACAACCCTCCCAATTTCTGTAACCTCCTCCAGCCCCTACAACCCTCCCTATCTCTGTAACCTCCCCCAGCCCATACACCCCTCCCTATCTCTATAACCTCCTCCACACCCTACAACCTTCCCTATCTCTGTAACCTCCTCCAGCCCCTACAACCCTCCCTATCCCTGTAACCTCCTCCAGCCCCTACAACCTTCCCTATCTCTGTAACCTCTTCCAACGCCTACAACCCTCCCTATCTCTGTAACCTCCTCCAGACCCTACAAACCTCCCTATCTGTGCAACATCCTCCAGATTCTACACCACTCCCTATCTCTGTAACCTCCCCCAGACCCTACACCCCTCCCTAACTCTGTAACCTCCTCCACACCCTACAACCCTCCCTATCTCTGTAACCTCTTCCAACGCCTACAACTTTCCCTATCTCTGTACCGTCCTCCAGCCGCTACACCCCTCCCTATCTCTGTAACCTCCTCCAGCCCCTACAACCCTCCCTATCTCTGTAACCTCCTCCAGCCCCTATAACCCTCCCTATCTCTGTAATCTCCTCCAGCCCCTACAACCCTTCCTATCTCTGTAACCTCCTCCAGCCCCTGCACCCCTCCCTATCTCTGTAACCTCCTCCAGCCCCTACACCCCTCCCTATCTCTGTAACCTCCTCCAACCCCTACACCCCTCCCTATCTCTGTAACCTCCTCTAGCCCCTACACCCCTCCCTATCTCTGTAACCTCCTCTAGCCCCTACACCCCTCCCTATCTCTGTAACCTCCTCTAGCCCCTACACCCTCCCTATCTCTGTAACCTCCTCTAGCCCCTACACCCCTCCCTATCTCTGTAACCTCCTCCAGCCCCTACACCCCTCCCTATCTCTTTAACCTCCTCCAGCCCCTACAACCCTCCCTATCTCTGTAACCTCCTCCAGCCTCATAACCCTCCCTATCTCTGTAACCTCCTCCAGCCCCTACACCCCTCCCTATCTCTGTAACCTCCTCCAGCCCCTACAAACCTCCCTATCTCTGTAACCTCCTCCAGCCCCTACAACCCTCCCTATCTCTGTAACCTCCTCTAGCCCCTACACCCCTCCCTATCTCTGTAACCTCCTCTAGCCCCTACACCCTCCCTATCTCTGTAACCTCCTCCAGCCCCTACAACCCTCTGAGATCTGTGTGTTCCTCCAATTCTGGCCTCTTGAGCCTCCCCCAATTCCCATCGCTCCACCATGGGTGGCCGTGCCTTCAGCTGTTTGGGGGGCCCTGAGCTCAGAAACTCCCTCCCTGAACCTCTCCGCCCGCTTCTCTCTTTGAAGACTCTCCTTAAAATGCCCCACTTTGTCCGGGCCCTGGTCACCGGACCCCATAGCTCCGGACGGAGTGTCCGGTATCGAACTTATTTTGAATTCTGAAGCACCGACGAGGTAACTTGGGATGTTTTAATATTTTAAGGGTGCTATATAAATGCAAGATGTTGTTGTACAGAAAGACACATAACAGCGAGACACGTGTTAGAGAGAGGGAGAGAGAGAGAGATCTATGACAGTTGCTCAATACCGAGAAACCTGCAAGAGAGAGAAGCGACTGAGATATGTCACAGACAGCTTGCAGTGGGACACACCAGTGAAACAGGGAGGAGGTCCTGCAAAAAGAGAGTCAGGACTTTGGCTAGAAATTAAAAAGCAGAACCTCAAGGGTCTCTGGACTAATGCCTCAGCTCATGGGCAAATGGACATGGGAGCATGACAGGTAAGGATATCGAACAGGTGGCAAACAGGCTGGAGTGGGCAAGAGGGACTCCTTATCATGGGACATTGGCACTAGTTCT
Source organism: Isurus oxyrinchus (assembly GCA_026770705.1). Lineage (NCBI taxonomy): Eukaryota > Metazoa > Chordata > Chondrichthyes > Lamniformes > Lamnidae > Isurus > Isurus oxyrinchus. Next base: position 27,548 of record JANJGN010002389.1, read on the forward strand.
GGGACATGAAGGAGCTGGACCAATGGGCTGGGCTCCCCCAAGACCAGGGTGAGGCCTGTGTCCCGGCAGAACACAGGGAGATGGTGGAGTAGTGGTCATGTCGCTGGGCTAGTAATCCAGAGGCCCAGGCTCTGCAGACACAGGTTCAAATCCCACCCCAGAGGCTGGTGAAATTTAGATTCAATTAATAAAAATAACCTGGAACATATATAAACGCTCGTCTCAGTGACGGTGACCATGAAACTATCTTCGATTGTCGCTTAAAACCCTCCTGGTTCACTAATGCCCCCTTTAGGGGAGGGTAACCTGCCCTCCTTACCCAGTCTGGCCTACACGTGACTCCAGACCCCATGGCCCCCTGAAATGGCCGAGCGAGCCACTCAGTTCGAGGGCAGTTAGGGATGGGCAACACATGCTGGGCCTTGTCGGCGTCACCCACATCCCAGGAAAGAATAAAGAGTAAACAGAGAGGTGGCAAAGACTTTAAGCGAGCGAGGAGGGAGGGGAGGGTCCTGGAAGGAGTGCAGGGCAGGAGAGCATAAGAAGGTGTACAGTAAGGGAGGACATTGATGGTAAGGAAATAAATCGAGTCATAAAACAGGAGTCTACAAAATGGTGAAACATAAAGTGAGGAAATTCTATTTAGAATGGGTCGATGTGCCTGTTCAGCAACCCACACACACACACACACACACAGTGTGCCTGTAATAAAAGCAGAGGTGGAGACATCATGCAGTGAGAGGAAGCAGACACTGTCAGGACAACTGAGACACGGCTGCAGAGAAAATGGGACTGGGAATTAAACGTTGGAGGGAATGACATCTTTCAAAAGGATGGAGGGAGAAGGGGGAGGTGGAGTTACTGAACCTATTCACAATCTGACAATGGCAGTAGAACAAGGGGACGCAGCTATCAGCAAGACACAAATAGACCCATTTGGGTGGATAAAAGGTGATAAATGATCCATCACTCTAATAGGTGTAGTGTACAGACATGGAAGGGAGGTGGAGGTAGAGATTTGCAGACAAATCGGGGAATTGACAAATAACAGAGAATAATCACCATGGGGCATTTCAATGACCCTGAGATTAACTGGACAGAAAAGGAAGGTAAAGGGGATAAGGGAGTAGAGTTCCTACAATGTGTACAGGGCTCCTTTCTAATCTAATGTGTAAACAGCCCAATCAGGATCTCGTAATGGGGGATGAACCAGAGCAGGTAGAAAAGCAGGGGAACATCTAGGCAATAGTGATCATAATATAATGGAGGAAAGTTGATTTTTTTTAAGGGGCTGAGGATAGAACTTGGGGGAAATAGAATGGGGAGCGATATTGGCAAACTGTGATGTAGAGCAGCAAGGGTAAACGTTACAAATGGTGGCCAAGAGGATGCAGGGAAAGTATATTACGCAAAACGCAAAGAACACAGCAAACATCAGTGAGACTTCAGGGATGAATAAAGACATCAGGGAACATTTGGGGGTTTGGAAAAAGGCAAATGCCAAGGACGGAGACAGCAGAGGAGCGCAGGGTAAGAGAATGTGAAAGAGTTAGCAGAGAAGTAAAAAAGAACAACAATTAAGAAAGCCAAGAGGAACTATAACATTAAATTAGCAAGGACCATCAAATAAAATATTAACATCTTTAACAGGCACATCAATTAAAAAAGGGAAAAAGCTGTGATGGAATGAATATGGGAGAGAAAAGATAATGTGAAAGATAATGATTGAGAGTTGGCAGAATATTAAATTGGGAAAGATCATCTTTGGGGTTTGGGGGGGTTGCTGGGAAGGGTCAGTGTTGAGATTTGGGGTGAGTTGGGAAGGATCGGTTTTGGGGTTTGGGAGGAAATTGGAATTGTCAGTGTTGGGGTTTGGGGGGGGGTAGGGGGAAATGTCAGTGTTGGGGTTTGGGGGGGGTAGGGGGAAATGTCAGTGTTGGGGTTTGGGGGGAGTTGGTTAGTGTCAGTGTTGGGGTTTTGGAGTGAGTGTGGAAGGGTCAGTGTTGGGGTTTGGGTGTGGAGTTGGGAAGGGTCAGAGTTGGGATTTGGAGGGAGTCGGGAAGGGTCAGTGTCGGGGTTAAGGGGGTGTTGGGAAGGGTCAGTGTTGGGGTTCGGGGGAGTTGGGAATGGTCAGTGTTGGTGTTTGGGGGGGAGTCAGAAAGGGTCAGTGTTAGGGTTTTGGTGAGAGTTGAGAAGGGTCAGCATAGAGGTTTTGTGGGTATTGGGAAAGGTCAGCGTCAGGGTTTGGGGGTAGTTTGGAAGGGTCAGTGTTGGTGTTTTGGGGGGAGTTTGGAAGGGTCAGTGTTGGAGTTTGGTGGTGGAGATGGGATGGTTCAGTGTTGGGGTTTGGGGGTGGAGATGGGATGGTTCAGTGTTGGGGTTTGGGGGTGGGGAGTTGGGAAGGGTCAGTGTTGGGGTTTGGGGGTGGGGATTGGGAAGGGTCAGTGTTGGGGTTTGGGGGTGGGGAGTTGGGAAGGGTCAGTGATGTGGTTGTGGGGGCAGTTGGGAAGTTTCAGAGTTGTGGTTTGGGGCAGTTGAGAAGGGTCAGAGATGGTGTTTGGGGGGAATTGGGAAGTGTCAAGTTTGCATCTTGGGGGGTGAGTTGGGAAGAGTCAGTGTCGGGATTTGGGAGGGAATTGGGAAGGCTCAGTATTGGGGTTCTGGGGTGGAGATGGGAAGGGTCAGTGTTGGGGTTCAGGGGGAGTTGGGAAGGGTCAGTGTTGGGGTTCAGGGGGAGTTGGGAAGGGTCAGTGTTGGGGTTCAGGGGGAGTTGGGAAGGGTCAGTGTTGGGGTTCAGGGGGAGTTGGGAAGGGTCAGTGTTGGGGTTCAGGGGGAGTTGGGAAGGGTCAGTGTTGGGGTTCAGGGGGAGTTGGGAAGGGTCAGTGTTGGGGTTCAGGGGGAGTTGGGAAGGGTCAGTGTTGGGGTTCAGGGGGAGTTGGGAAGGGTCAGTGTAGGGGTTCAGGGGGAGTTGGGAAGGGTCAGTGTAGGGGTTCAGGGGGAGTTGGGAAGGGTCAGTGCTAGGTTTGTTGGGGGAGTTGGGAAGATTCAATGTCAGGGTTTGGGGGGAGTTGGAAAGGTCATTGTTGGGGTTTGGGGGGCAGTTGGGAAGGGTCAGTGTTGGTATTTTGGGGGAGTTTGGAAGGGTCACTGTTGGAGTTTGGGGGGCAGTTGGGAAGGGTCAGTGTTGGTGATTGTGAGGAAGTTGGTAAGGGTCAGTGTTGGGGTTTGGGGGTGGGGAGTTGGGAAGGGTCAGTGTTGGGGTTTGGTGGGAGTTGGGAAGGGTCAGTGTTGGGGTTTGGGGGTGGAGTTGGGAATGGTCAGTGTTGGGGCTTGGGGTGGAGTTGGGAAGGGTCAGTGTTGGGGCTTGGGGTGGAGTTGGGAAGGGTCAGTGTTGGGGCTTGGGGGTGGAGTTGGGGAGGGTCAGTGTTGGGGCTTGGGGGTGGAGTTGGGAAGGGTCAGTGTTGGGGTTTGGGGTGGAGTTGGGAAAGGTCAGTGTTGGGGTTTGGGGGGAGTTGGGAAGGGTCAGTGTTGGGGTTTGGGGGGAGTTAGGAAGGGTCAGTGTTGGGGTTTGGGGGGAGTTGAGAAGGGTCAGTGTTGGGGTTTGGGGGGAGTTAGGAAGGGTCAGTGTTGGGGTTTGGGGGGAGTTAGGAAGGGTCAGTGTTGGGGTTTGGGGGGAGTTAGGAAGGGTCAGTGTTGGGGTTTGGGGGGAGTTGAGAAGGGTCAGTGTTGGGGTTCAGGGCACGATGGGAAGGGTCAGTGTCAGGGTTTTTGGGGGAGTTGGGAAGGGTCGGTGTTGTGGTTTTTGGGGGAGTTGGCAAGGATAAGTGTTGGGGTTTGGGGGGTAGTTGGGAAGGGTCAGTGTCGGGGATTGCGGGGGAGTTGGGAAGGGTCAGAGTTTGGATTTACGGGGCATCTGGAATGTTCAGTTTTGGTGTTTGTGGGGGTTGTTGGTAAGGGTCAGTTTTGGGGTTTGAGGGAGAGATGGGAAAGGTCAGTTTTGGGGTTTGGGGTGGATTTGGAAAGGATCATTGTCGAGGTCGTGGGGGAGTTGCAAAAGTTCAGTGTTGGGGTTTGGGTGGAGTTCAGAAAGGTCAGGGCTGGGGTTTGGGGGGTAGTTGGGATGGGTCAGTGTTCGGGTCGTGGTGGAGTTGGAAGGGGCAGTGTTGGGGTTTGCACGGAGTTCGGAAGGGTCAGTGTTGGGGTTTGCACGGAGTTCGGAAGGGTCAGTGTTAGGGTTTGCACGGAGTTTGGAAGGGTCAGTGTTGGGGTTTGCACGGAGTTCGGAAGGGTCAGTGTTGGGGTTCGGGGGGAGTTGGGAAGGGTCAGTGTCGGGGTTTTTGGGGGAGTTGGGAAGGGTCGGTTTTGTGGTTTTTGTGGGAGTTGGCAAGGGTAAGTGTTCGGGTTTGGGGTGGAGTTGGGAAGTGTCAGTATTGGGGTGTGGGGTGGAGTTGGGAAGTGTCAGTGTTAAGGTTTGGGGTGGAGTTGGGAAGTGTCAGTGTTGGGGTTTAGTGTTAGTTGGGAAGGGTCAGTGTTGGGGTTTGGTGTGGGGAGTTGGGAACTGTCATTGTTGGGGTTTGGAGTGGAGTTGGGAAGTGTCAGTGTTGGGGTTTGGGGTGGCGTTGGGAAGTGTCAGTGTTGGGGTGTAGTGTTAGTTGGGAGGGGTGAGTGATGTGGTTTGGGGGGCATTTGGGAAGGGTCAGTGTTGGGATCTTGGTGGAGTTGGGAAGGGTCAGTGTTGGGGTTTGCAGTGAGTTCGGAATGGTCAGTGTTGGGGTTTGGCAGGGAGTTGGGAAGGGTCAGTGTTGGGGTTTGGCAGGGAGTTGGGAAGGGTCAGTGTTGGGATCTTGGTGGAATTGGGAAGGGTCAGTGTTGGGGTTTGCAGTGAGTTCGGATTGGTCAGTGTTGCGGTTTGGGGGTGAGTTGTGCAGGGTCAGTGTTGGGGTTTGGGGGTGTAATTGGGAAGGGTCAGTTTTGGCATTTGAGGGGGGTTGTTGGGAAGAGTCAGAGTTGGGGTTTGGGGTGGATTTGGAAAGCGTCAGTGTTGGTGTCAGAGGGGAGTTGGGAAGGGTCAGTGTTGGGGTTCAGGGGGAAGTTGGGAAGGGTCAGTGTTGGGGTTTGGGGGAAGTTGGGAAGGGTCAGTGTTGGGGATTGTGGGGGAGTTTGGAAGGCTCAGCGTTTGGGTTTATTGGGAGTTGGGAAGGGTCAGTGATGGGGTTGGGGGGTAGTTGGGAATGGTCAGTGTTGGGGTTTAGTGGGATTGGGAAGGTTCAGTGATGGAGTTTGGGCGGGGAGTTGGGAAGGGTCAGAGTTGTGATTTGGGGGGAGTTGGGAAGGTTCAGTTTTGGTGTTTGGGGGGGTTGTTGCTAAGGGTCAGTGTTGGGGTTTGGGGGGTGTTGGGAAAGTCAGTGTTGTGGTTTGGGGTGGATTTGGAAAGGGTCATTGTTGGGGTCATGGGAGAGTTGCGAACGTTCAGTGTTGGGGTTTGGGGGGAGTTCGGAAAGGTCAGTGTTGGGGTATGGGGGGGAGTTGTGAATGGTCAGTTTTAGGGTCATGGAGGAGTCGGGAAGGGTCAGTGTTGGGGTCGTGGTTGAGTTGGGAAGGGTCAGTTTTGGGGTTTGGGTGGAGTTTGGAAGGGTCAGTGTTGAGGATTGTGGGGGTGTTGGGAAGGGTCAGTGTTGGGGATTGGGGGGAAGTTGGGAAGGGTCAGTGTTGGGGTTTGGGTGGAGTTTGGAAGGGTCAGTGTTGAGGATTGTGGGGGTGTTGGGAAGGGTCAATGTTGGGGATTGGGGGGAAGTTGGGAAGGGTCAGTTTTGGGGTTTTGTGGGATTGGGTAGAGTCAGTAATGGGGTTTGGGCGGGGACTTGGGAAGATTCATTGTTGGGGTTTGGGGGGAGTCGGCAGGGTCAGTGTTAGTGTTCGGGGGTAGTCGGTAAGGGTCAGTGTTAGTGTTTGAGGGGGATTACGAAGGGTCAGTTTTTTTGGTTTTGGGGTGGAATTGGGAAGGTTCAGTTTTGACGTTTGAGGGGGTTGTTGGGAAGGGTCAGTGTTGGTGTTTGGGGTGGATTTGGAAAGGGTCAATGTTGGTGTCAGTGGGGAGTTGTGAAGGTCAGTGTTGGGGTTTGGGGGGAGTTTGGGAAGGTCAGTGTTGGGGTTCGGGTGCAGTTGCTCAAGGGCAGTTTTGGGTTTGGGGGGAAGCGGGAATGGTCTGTGCTGGGATTCGGGAGGAGTTGGGAAGGGTCAGTGTTGGGGTTTGGGTGGAGTTGGGAAGGGTCAGTGTTGGGGTTTGGGTGGAGTTGGGAAGGGTCAGTGTTGTGCATTGGGGGTGGAGTTGGAAAGGGTCAGTGTTGGGCTTGGGGGAAGACGGGAATGGTCAGTGTTGTTGTTTGGGGGAGTAGTCAGTAAGGGTCATTGTTGTGGTTTGGGGGCAGAGTTGGGAAGTGTCAGTCTTGGGGTTTTGGGGGAGCTGTGAATGGTCAGTGTTGGGTTTGGTGGGGGCAAGTTGGGAAAAGTCAGTGTTGGGGTTTGTGATGGGAGTTGGGAAGGGTCAATGTCAGGGTTTGGGGGGAGTTGCAAAGGGTCAGTATGAGGGTTTGGAGGGAATTGGGATGGGTCAGTGTTGAGGTTTGGGGGGAGTTGGGAAATGTCAGTATTGGGGTTTGGGGTGGGGAGTAGGGATGTGTCAGTGCTGCGGTTTGGGGTGGAGTTGGGAAGTGTCAGTGTTGGTGTTTGGGGTGGAGTTGGGAAGTGTCAGTGTTGGAGTTTGGGGTGGAGTTGGGAAGTGTCAGTGTTGGGGTTTAGTGTTAGTTGGGAAGGGTCAGTGCTGGAGTTTGAGGTGGGGAGTTGGGAAGTGTCAGTGTTGGGGTTTGGGGTGGCGTTGGGAAGTGTCAGTGTTGGGGTTTATTGTTAGTTGGGAAGGGTGAGTGAAGTGGTTTAGGGGGATTGGGAAGGGTCAGAGTTGCAGTTTGGGTGGAGTCGGGAAGGGACAGTGCTGGTGTTGGGATGGGTCAGTGTTGGGGTTTGGGGTGAGTTGGGAAGGGACAGTGTTGGTGTTGGTATGGGTCAGTGTTGGGGTTTGGGGGGAGTTGGGAAGGGACAGTGTTGGTGTTGGGATGGGTCAGTGTTGGGGTTTGGGGGGAGTTGGGAAAGGACAGTGTTGGTGTTGGTATGGGTCAGTGTTGGGGTTTGGGGGAGTTGGGAAGGGACAGTGTTGGTGTTGGTATGGGTCAGTGTTGGGGTTTGGGGGAGTTGGGAAGATTCAATGTTGTGGTTTCAGGGGGAGTTGGGAAGAATCGGTGTCGCGGTTTGGAGGTCAGTTGGGAAGGATCAGTGTTGCGGGTTGTGGGGGGAGCTCAGAAAGGTCATTGCTAGGGTTTGAGGTGGGGAGTTGGGAAGGGTCAGTGTTTAGGTTGTGGCGGAGTTGGGAAGGGCCAGTGTTGGGGTTTGGGGGTTGTTGGGCAGTGTCAGCGTTGTGGTTTGGTGGGTAGTTGGGAAGGGTCACTGTTGTGGTCTGGGGGGAGTTGGGAAGGGTCAGTGTTGCGGTCTATGGGAGTTGGGAAGGGTCAGTGTTGAGGTCTGGGTGGGTGTTGGGAAGGTTCAGTGTTGGGGTTTGGTGGTGGAGATGGGATGGGTCAGTGTTGGGGTTTGGGGGTGGGGAGTTGGGAATGGTCAGTGTTTAGGTCTTGGCAGAGTTGGGAAGGGTCAGTTTTTGGGTTTGGGTGTTGTTGAGAAGGGTCAGCGTTGTGGTCTGGGGGAGTTGGGACAGGTCAGTGTTGTGGTCAGGGAGAGTTGTAAAGGCTCAGTGTTGGGGTTTGGGGGAGTTGGGAAGGGTCAATGATGGGGTTTGGGGGGGAGTTGGGAAGGGTGAGAGTTGGTGTTTGGGGGGAATCGCGAAGGGTCAGTATTGGTGTTTGGGGGTGTAGTTGGTAAGGGTCAGTGTTGGTGTTTGCGGGGGAGTTTTGAATGGTCAGTCATGGGGTTTGGGAGTGGAGTTGGAATGTGTCAGTGTTGTGGTTTGTGGGTGGGTAGTTGGGAAGGGTCAGTGTTGGGATTTGGGGGGAGTTTTGATGGGTCAGTGTTAGGGTCATGGTAGAGTTGGGAAGGGTCAGTGTTGGGATTTGGGGGGAGTTTTGATGGGTCAGTGTTAGGGTCGTGGTAGAGTTGGGAAGGGTCAGTGTTGGGGTCATGGTGCAGTTGGGAAGAGTCAGTGTTGGGGTGTGCAGGGAGTTTGGAATGGTCAGTGTTGGGGTTTGGGGGAAGAGTTGGGAAGGGTCAGTGTTGGGTTTTGCAGGGAGTTTGGAATGGTCAGTGTTGGGGTTTGGGGGTGAGTTGTGCAGGGTCAGTGTTGGGGTTTGGGGGAGGAGTTGGGAAGGGTCAGTGTTGGAGATTGGGGTAGGAGTTGGGAAGGGGCAGTGTTGGGGTTTGTGGGGGGAGTTGGGAAGGGGCAGTGTTGGGGTTTTTTGGTGGAATCGGGAAGGGTCAGTATTGGTGTTTGCGTGGGGTAGTCGGTAAGGGTCAATGTTGGGGTTTGTGGGGGGAGTTGTGCAGGGTCAGTGTTGGGGTTTGTGGGGGGAGTTGTGCAGGGTCAGTGTTGGGGTTTGTGGGGGGAGTTGGGAAGGGTCAGTGTTGGAGATTGGGGTAGGAGTTGGGAAGGGGCAGTGTTGGGGTTTGTGGGGGGAGTTGGGAAGGGGCAGTGTTGGGGTTTTTTGGTGGAATCGGGAAGGGTCAGTATTGGTGTTTGCGTGGGGTAGTCGGTAAGGGTCAGTGTTGGGGTTTGTGGGGGGAGTTGTGAAGGGTCAATATCAGTTGGTGGGGGAGTTATGAAGGGTCAGTATCGGAGTTTGGGGAGCAGTTGGGAAGGGTCAGTGTTGGGGTTTGGGAGGGTCACGGGAAGGTTCCATGCTGGGTTTTGGGGGGAGTTGGGAAAGGTCAGTGATGGGGTTTGGAGATGGAGACTTGGGAAGGGTCAGTGTTGGGGTTTCGAAGGGGAGTTGGGAAGTTTTGGCGTTTGGGGGGGCGTTGGGTACGGCCAGTGTTGGGGTTAGGGCGGGAGTTGTGAAGGGTCAGTGTTGTGGTTTGGTGGGGAGTTGGGAAGGGTGAGTGTCATGGTTTGGTGGGGAATTGGGAATGGTCTGTGTTAGGGTTTGAGGGAGGATTTGAGAATGGGCAGCATTTGTGTTTGTGGGGGGAGTTGGGAAGGGTCAGTTCTGGTGTTTGGAGGCGAGTCGGGAATGGTCAGTGTTGGTGTTTTGGGGGGAGTTGGGAAGGTTCATTGTTGGGGTTTAGGAGGGTGTTGGGAAAGGTCAGCTTTGGGCTTTGGGGGTAGTTGGCAAGGGTCAGTGTTGCCTTGGGGGGAGTTGGGAAGTGTCGGTGTGGGGGTCTGGGGTGGTAGTTGGGAAGGGTCAGTGTTTCGGTTTGGGGTGAGAATGGAAAGGTCAGTGTTGGGGTTTGGGGTGGAGTTGGGAAGTGTCAGTGTTGGGGTGTAGTGTTAGTTGGGAAGGGTGAGTGATGTGGTTTTGGGGGGGCATTTGTGAAGGGTCAGAGTTGCAGTTTGGGGGGAGTTGGGAAAGGACAGTGTTGGTGTTGGGATGGGTCAGTGTTGTGGTTTGGGGGGAGTTGGGAAGGGACAGTGTTGGTGTTGGTATGGGTCAGTGTTGTGGTTTGGGGGAGTTGGGAAGATTCAATGTTGTGGTTTCAGGGGGAGTTGGGAAGAATCGGTGTTGCGGTTTGGAGGTCAGTTGGGAAGGATCAGTGTTGCGGGTTGTGGGGGGAGCTCAGAAAGGTCATTGCTAGGGTCTGAGGTGGGGAGTTGGGAAGGGTCAGTGTTTAGGTCGTGGCGGAGTTGGGAAGGGTCAGCGTTGTGGTTTGGTGGGTAGTTGGGACGGGACACTGTTGTGGTCTGGGGGAGTTGGGAAGGGTCAGTGTTGTGGTCTGGAGGAGTTGGGAAGGGTCAGTGTTGTGGTCTGGGTGGGTGTTGGGAAGGTTCAGTGTTGGGGTTTGGTGGTGGAGATGGGATGGGTCAGTGTTGGGGTTTGGGGGTGGGGAGTTGGGAATGGTCAGTGTTTAGGTCTTGGCGGAGTTGGGAAGTGTCAGTTTTTGGGTTTGGGTGTTGTTGGGAAGGGTCAGCATTGTGGTCTGGGGGAGTTGGGACAGGTCAGTGTTGTGGTCAGGGGGAGTTGTGAAGGATCAGTGTTGGGGTTTGGGGGAGTTGGGAAGGGTCAATGATGGGGTTTGGGGGGGAGTTGGGAAAGGTGAGAGTTGGTGTTTGGGGGGAATCGGGAAGGGTCAGTATTGGTGTTTGGGGGTGTAGTTGGTAAGGGTCAGTGTTGGTGTTTGCGGGGGAGTTTTGAAGGGTCAGTCATGGGGTTTGGGAGTGGAATTGGGATGTGTCAGTGTTGTGGTTTGTGGGTGGGTAGTTGGGAAGGGTCAGTGTTGGGACTTGGGGGGAGTTTTGATGGGTCAGTGTTAGGGTTGTCGTAGAGTTGGGAAGGGTCAGTGTTGGGGTTTGGTGGGGAGTTGGGAAGGGTCAGTGTTGGGGTCATGGTGCAGTTGGGAAGAGTCAGTGTTGGGGTTTGCAGGGAGTTTGGAATGGTCAGTGTTGGGGTTTGGGGGAGGAGTTGGGAAGGGGCAGTGTTGGGGTTTGCAGGGAGTTTGGAATGGTCAGTGTTGGGGTTTGGGGGTGACTTGCGCAGGGTCAGTGTTGGGGTTTGCGGGAGGAGTTGGGAAGGGTCAGTGTTGGGGTTTGCGGGAGGAGTTGGGAAGGGTCAGTATTGGGGTTTGGGGCAGGAGTCAGGAAGATTCAGTGTTGGGGTTTGGGGGAGGAGTTGGGAAGGGTCAGTTTTGGGGTTTGGGGCAGGAGTCAGGAAGGTTCAGTGTTGGGGTTTGGGGGAAGAGTTGGGAAGGGTCAGTGTTGGGGTTTGGGGGGAGTTGGGAAGGGTCAGTGTTGGGGTTTAGCGGTAATTGAGAATGGACAGTTTTGGGGTGTTGGTTTGGAGTTGGGAAGGGTCAGTTATGGGATTTATGGGAGTTGAGAAGGGTCGCTGTTGGGTTTTGGGGAGATTTGCGAAGGGTCAGTGTTGGGCTTTCGGGGGAGTTGGGTAGGGTCAGTGTTGGGCTTTCGGGGGAGTTGGGAAGGGTCAGTGTTGGGCTTTCGGGGGAGTTGGGAAGGGTCAGTGTTGGGCTTTCGGGGGAGTTGGGAAGGGTCAGTGTTGGGGTCTGGGGGGTGTTGGGAATGGTCTCCGTTTGGGGTTTGGGGGGGTGTTGGGTGGGTCAGTGTTGGGGTCTGGGGGGAATTGGGAAGGGTCAGTGTTGGGGTCTGGGGGGTGTTGGGAATGGTCTCCGTTGGGGTTTGGGGGGGTAGTTGGGTGGGGTCAGTGTTGTGGTCTGGTGGGATTTGAGAAGCATCAGTGCTGGGGTTTGGGGTTGGAGTTGGGAATGTTCAGTGTTGGGGTTTGGGTGTGAGCAGTTGGGAAGGGTCAGTGTTGGGGTTTGGGTGTGAGCAGTTGGGAAGGGTCAGTGTTGGGGTTTTGGAGTGAGTTATGAATGGTCAGTGTTGGGGTCGTAGTGGAGGTGGGAAGGGTCAGTGTTGGGGATTGGGGGGAGTTGGGAATGGTCAGTGTTGGGGTTTGGGGGGAGTTCGGAAGGGTCAGTGCTGGGGTTTGGGGTTGGAGTTGGGAATGTTCAGTGTTGGGGTTTGGGTGTGAGCAGGTGGGAAGGGTCAGTGTTGGGGATTGGGGGGAGTTGGGAATGGTCAGTGTTGGGGTTTGGGGGAGGTTAGTTGGGAAGTGACAGTGTTGGGGTTTGGGGGGAGTTCAGAAGGGTCAGTGATGGGGTTGGGGGCAGAGTTGTGAAGGGTCAGCGTTGGCATTTGTGGTGTAGTTGGGATGAGTCAGTGTTGTGGTCTGAGGGGGAGTTGGGTTGGGTCAGTGTTGGGGTTTGGGGGGGATTTGTGAAGGTTTTGGTTTGGTGGGAAGTTGGGAATGGTCAGTGTTGGGGTTTGGGGGTGGAGTTGGGAATGGTCAGTTTTGGGGTTTGGGGGGGAGTTGGGAAGGGTCAGTTTTGGGGTTTGGGGGTGGAGTTGGGAAGGGTCAGTTTTGGGGTTTGGGGGTGGAGTTGGGAAGGGTCAGTGTTGGGGTTCAGGGAGAGTTGGTAAGTGTCAGTGTTGGTGTTTGGGGTGAATTGCTCAGGGTCAGTGGGGTTCAGGGGGGAGACTGGATTGGTCAGTTTTGGTGTCTGTGGGTGAGTCGGAAAGGGTCAGTGTTGGGCTTTGGGGGTTGTTGGGAAGGCTCAATATTGGGGTTTGGGGGGAGTTTGGAAGGGTCAGTTTTGGGGTTTGGTGGGAGTTGGGAAGGGTCAGTGTTGGGGTTTGGCGGTAATTGGGAATGGACAGTTTTGGGGTGTTGGTTTGGACTTGGGAAGGGTCAGCCGTGGGGTTTGGAGGGGGAGTTGGGAAGAGGCAGTCATGGGATTTATGGGAGTTGGGAAGGGTCGGTGTTGGGTTTTCAGGGGATTTGGGAAGGTTCAGTGTTGGGGTCTGGCCGGAGTTGAAAGGGTCAGTGTTGGAATTTGGGGGGGCAGTTGGGAAGGGTCAGTGTTGGGGTTTTGGAGGGTGTTATGAAGGGTCAGTGTTGGGGTCATGGTGGAGGTGGGAAGGGTCAGTGTTGGGGTTTTGGAGGGTGTTATGAAGTGTCAGTGTTGGGGTCATAGTGGAGGTGGGAAGGGTCAGTGTTGGGGTTTGGGGGGAGTTGGGAAGGGTCAGTTTTGGGCTTTGGGGGGAGTTCAGAAAGGTCAGTGTTGGGGTTTTCGGGGGATTTAGGAAGGGTCAGTGTTGGGGATTGGGGAGGGATTGGGAAGGGTCAGTGACGGGGTTTGGGGGCGAGTTGGGAAGGGTCAGTGCTGAGGTCGGGGAGAGTTGGGAAAGGTCAGTGTTGGGGTTTGGGGGGAGTTGGGATGGGTCAGTGTTGGGGTTTGGGGGTGGTTAGTTGGGAAGGGTCAGTGTTGGAGTTTGGGGAGGGAGATGGAAATGGTCAGTGTTGTGTTTTGTGGGGTTGTTGGGAAGGGGCAGTGTTGGGGTTTGGAGAGGGAGATGGGAATGGTCAGTGTTGTGTTTTGTGGAGTTGTTGGGAAGGGTTAGTGTTGGGCCTTGGGGAGGGAGATGGGAATGGTCAGTGTTGTGGTTTATGGGGTTGTTTGGGAAGGGTCAGTGTTGGGCTTTGGGGGGTGTTGGGTAGGGTCAGTGTAGGCTTGGAGGTTAGTTGGGTAGGATCAGTGTTGGCTTGGGGGGAAGTTGTGAAGGGTCAGTGTTGGTGTTGTGGTGGATTTGGGAATGGTCAATGTTGGGATTTGGTGGGAGTTTGGAAGGGTCATTGTTGGGGTTTGGGGTTGGAGTTGGGAAGGGTCAGTGTTGGGGTTTGGGGTGAGTTGCTCAGGGTCAGTTTTGGGGTCCAGTGGGGAGACGAGAATGGTCAGTTTTGGTGTCTGGGGGTGAGTTGGGAAGGGTCAGTGTTGGGGTTTATTGGGAGTTGGGAAGGGTCAGTGTCAGGCCTTGGGGGGTAGTTGTGTAGGTTCAATGTCGGGGTTTGGGGCAAGTGGGGAAGTGTCAGTGTCGGGGTTTGGGGGGGAAGTTGGGAAGGGTCAGTGTTGGGATTTGGGTTGTGGTTTGGAAGGGTTAGTGTTGGGGTTTAGTGGGAGTTGGGAAGGGTCAGTGTCGAGGCTTGGCGGGTGGAGATGTGTATGTTCAGTGTTGGTGTTTGAGGGGGAGTAGGGAAGGGTAGGTGTTGGGGTTTTGTGGGATTTTGGAAGGGTCAGGGATGGGGTTGGGGGGCAGATGGGAAGGGTCAGTGTCGTTGTTTGGGGGAGTTGGGACGGGTCAGTGTTTGGGTCTGGGGATGAGTTGGGAAGAGTCAGTGCTGGGGTTTGGAGGTGGGGACTTGGGAAGGGTCAATGTTGGGGATTAGTGGGAGTTGGGATGGGTCTGTGTTGGGGTTTTGGAGGGGAGTTGGGAAGTTTTGGTGTTTGGGGGGGCGTTGGGTACGGCCAGTGTTGGGGTTAGGGCAGGAGTTGTGAAGGGTCAGTGTTGTGGTTTGGTGGGGAGTTGGGAAGGGTCAGTGTTGGGGATTAGTGGGAGTTGGGATGGGTCTGTGTTGGGGTTTTGGAGGGGAGTTGGGAAGTTTTGGTGCTTGGGGGGGCGTTGGGTACGGCCAGTGTTGGGTTTAGGGCAGGAGTTGTGAAGGGTCAGTGTTGTGGTTTGGTGGGGAGTTGGGAAGCATCTGTGTTGGGGTTTGAGTGGGGATTTGAGAAGGGTCAGTATTTGTGTTTGTGGGGCAAGTTGGGAAGGGTCAGTGCCGGTGTTTGGGGACAAGTTGGGAATGGTCAGTGTTGGTGTTTTGGGGGGAGTTGGGAAGGGTCAGTGCTGGTGTTTGGGGGCAAGTCGGGAATGGTCAGTGTTGGTGTTTTGGGGGGAGTTGGGAAGGTTCATTGTTGGGGTTTAGGAGGGTGTTGGGAAGGGTCAGCTTTGGGCATTGGGGGTAGTTGGCAAGGGTCAGTGTTGCTTTGGGGGGAGTTGGCAAGTGTCGGTGTGGGGGTCTGGGGTGGTCATTGGGAAGGGTCAGTGTTGGGGTTTGGGTGAGTATGGAAAGGTCAGTGTTGGAGTTTGGGGGGAGTTGGGAAGTGTCAGTGTTGGGGTTTGGGGGGAGTTGGGAAGTGTCAGTGTTGGGGTTTGGGGTGGAGTTGGGAAGTGTCAGTGTTGGAGTTTGGGGTGGAGTTGGGAAGTGTCAGTGTTGGTGTTTGGGGTGGAGTTGGGAAGTGTCAGTATTGGGGTTTGGGGTGGGGAGTAGGGATGTGTCAATGCTGCGGTTTGGGGTGGAGTTGGGAAGTGTCAGTGTTGGTGTTTGGGGTGGAGTTGGGAAGTGTCAGTGTTGGGGTTTGGGGTGGAGTTGGGAAGTGTCAGTGTTGGTGTTTAGTGTTAGTTGGGAAGGGTCAGTGTTGGAGTTTGGGGTGGGGAGTTGGGAAGTGTCAGTGTTGGGGTTTGGGGTGGCGTTGGGAAGTGTCAGTGTTGGGGTGTAGTGTTAGTTGGGAAGGGTGAGTGAAGTGGTTTGGGGGGATTGGGAAGGGTCAGAGTTGCAGTTTGGGTGGAGTCGGGAAGGGACAGTGTTGGTGTTGGGATGGGTCAGTGTTGGGGTTTGGGGGAGTTGGGAAGGGACAGTGTTGGTGTTGGGATGGGTCAGTGTTGGGGTTTGGGGGGAGTTGGGAAGGAACAGTGTTGGTGTTGGTATGGGTCAGTGTTGGGGTTTGGGGGAGTTGGGAAGTTTCAATGTTGTGGTTTCAAGGGGAGTTGGGAAGAATCGGTGTCGCGGTTTGGAGGTCAGTTGGGAAGGATCAGTGTTGCGGGTTGTGGGGGGAGCTCAGAAAGGTCATTGCTAGGGTTTGAGGTGGGGAGTTGGGAAGGGTCAGTGTTTAGGTTGTGGCGGAGTTGGGAAGGGTCAGCGTTGGGGTTTGGGGGTTGTTGGGCAGTGTCAGCGTTGTGGTTTGGTGGGTAGTTGGGAAGGGTCACTGTTGTGGTCTGGGGGGAGTTGGGAAGGGTCAGTGTTGTGGTCTGGGGGAGTTGGGAAGGGTCAGTGTTGTGGTCTGGGTGGGTGTTGGGAATGTTCAGTGTTGGGGTTTGGTGGTGGAGATGGGATGGGTCAGTGTTGGGGTTTGTAGGTGGGGAGTTGGGAATGGTCAGTGTATAGGTCTTGGCAGAGTTGGGAAGTGTCAGTTTTCGGGTTTGGGGGTTGTTGGGAAGGGTCAGCGTTGTGGTCTGGGGGAGTTGGGAAGGGTCAGTGTTGTGGTCTGGGGGGAGTTGGGAAGGGTCAGTGTTATGGTCTGGGGGAGTTGGGAAGGGTCAGTGTTGAGGTCTGGGTGGGTGTTGGGAAGGTTCAGTGTTGGGGTTTGGTGGTGGAGATGGGATGGGTCAGTGTTGGGGTTTGGGGGTGGGGAGTTGGGAATGGTCAGTGTATATGTCTTGGTGGAGTTGGGAAGTTTCAGTTTTCGGGTTTGGGGGTTGTTGTGAAGGGTCAGCATTGTGGTCTGGGGGAGTTGGGACAGGTCAGTGTTGTGGTCAGGGAGAGTTGTAAAGGCTCAGTGTTGGGGTTTGGGGGAGTTGGGAAGGGTCAGTAATGGGGTTTGGGGGGGAGTTGGGAAGGGTGAGAGTTGGTGTTTGGGGGGAATCGCGAAGGGTCAGTATTGGTGTTTGGGGGTGTAGTTGGTAAGGGTCAGTGTTGGTGTTTGCGGGGGAGTTTTGAATGGTCAGTCATGGGGTTTGGGAGTGGAGTTGGAATGTGTCAGTGTTGTGGTTTGTGGGTGGGTAGTTGGGAAGGGTCAGTGTTGGGATTTGAGGGGAGTTTTGATGGGTCAGTGTTAGGGTCATGGTAGAGTTGGGAAGGGTCAGTGTTGGGATTTGGGGGGAGTTTTGATGGGTCAGTGTTAGGGTCGTGGTAGAGTTGGGAAGGGTCAGTGTTGGGGTTTGGTGGGGAGTTGGGAAGGGTCAGTGTTGGGGTCATGGTGCAGTTGGGAAGAGTCAGTGTTGGGGTGTGCAGGGAGTTTGGAATGGTCAGTGTTGGGGTTTGGGGGAAGAGTTGGGAAGGGTCAGTGTTGGGGTTTGGGGGTGAGTTGTGCAGGGTCAGTGTTGGGGTTTGGGGGAGGAGTTGGGAAGGGTCAGTGTTGGGGTTTGGGGGTGAGTTGTGCAGGGTCAGTGTTGGGGTTTGGGGGTGGAGTTGGGAAGGGTCAGTGTTGGGGTTTGGGGGTGAGTTGTGCAGGGTCAGTGTTGGGGTTTGGGGGTGAGTTGTGCAGGGTCAGTGTTGGGGTTTGGGGCAGGAGTTGGGAAGGGTCAGTGTTGGGGTTTGGGGGTGAGTTGTGCAGGGTCAGTGTTGGGGTTTGGGGGTGAGTTGTGCAGGGTCAGTGTTGGGGTTTGGGGCAGGAGTTGGGAAGGGTCAGTGTTGGGTTTTGCAGGGAGTTTGGAATGGTCAGTGTTGGGGTTTGGGGGTGAGTTGTGCAGGGTCAGTGTTGGGGTTTGGGGCAGGAGTTGGGAAGGGTCAGTGTTGGGGTTTGGGGGAGGAGTTGGGAAGGGTCAGTTTTGGGGTTTGGGTGAGGAGTTGGGAAGGGTCAGTGTTGGAGATTGGGGTAGGAGTTGGGAAGGGGCAGTGTTGGGGTTTGTGGGGGGAGTTGGGAAGGGGCAGTGTTGGGGTTTTTTGGTGGAATCGGGAAGGGTCAGTATTGGTGTTTGCGTGGGGTAGTCGGTAACGGTCAGTGTTGGGGTTTGTGGGGGGAGTTGTGAAGGGTCAATATCAGTTGATGGGGAAGTTATGAAGGGTCAGTATCGGAGTTTGGGGAGCAGTTGGGAAGGGTCAGTGTTGGGGTTTGGGAGGGTCACGGGAAGGTTCCATTTTGGGTTTTGGGGGGAGTTGGGAAAGGTCAGTGATGGGGTTTGGAGGTGGGGACTTGGGAAGGGTCAGTGTTGGGGTTTCGAAGGGGAGTTGGGAAGTTTTGGTGTTTGGGGGGGCGTTGGGTACGGCCAGTGTTGGGGTTAGGGCAGGAGTTGTGAAGGGTCAGTGTTGTGGTTTGGTGGGGAGTTGGGAAGGGTGAGTGTCATGGTTTGGTGGGGAATTGGGAATGGTCTGTGTTAGGGTTTGAGGGAGGATTTGAGAATGGGCAGCATTTGTGTTTGTGGGGGGAGTTGGGAAGGGTCAGCTCTGGTGTTTGGAGGCGAGTCGGGAATGGTCAGTGTTGGTGTTTTGGGGGGAGTTGGGAAGGTTCATTGTTGGGGTTTAGGAGGGTGTTGGGAAAGGTCAGCTTTGGGCTTTGGGGGTAGTTGGCAAGGGTCAGTGTTGCCTTGGGGGGAGTTGGGAAGTGTCGGTGTGGGGGTCTGGGGTGGTAGTTGGGAAGGGTCAGTGTTTCGGTTTGGGGTGAGAATGGAAAGGTCAGTGTTGGGGTTTGGGGTGGAGAGTTGGGAAGTGTCAGTGTTGGTGTGTAGTGTTAGTTGGGAAGGGTGAGTGATGTGGTTTTGGGGGGGCATTTGTGAAGGGTCAGAGTTGCAGTTTGGGGGGAGTTGGGAAAGGACAGTGTTGGTGTTGGGATGGGTCAGTGTTGTGGTTTGGGGGAGTTGGGAAGATTCAATGTTGTGGTTTCAGGGGGAGTTGGGAAGAATCGGTGTCGCGGTTTGGAGGTCAGTTGGGAAGGATCAGTGTTGCGGGTTGTGGGGGGAGCTCAGAAAGGTCATTGCTAGGGTTTGAGGTGGGGAGTTGGGAAGGGTCAGTGTTTAGGTTGTGGCGGAGTTGGGAAGGGTCAGTGTTGGGGTTTGGTGGGTAGTTGGGAAGGGTCACTGTTGTGGTCTGGGGGGAGTTGGGAAGGGTCAGTGTTGTGGTCTGGGGGAGTTGGGAAGGGTCAGTGTTGTGGTCTGGGTGGGTGTTGGGAAGGTTCAGTGTTGGAGTTTGGTGGTGGAGATGGGATGGGTCAGTGTTGGGGTTTGGGGGTGGGGAGTTGGGAATGGTCAGTGTATAGGTCTTGGCGGAGTTGGGAAGTGTCAGTTTTCGGGTTTGGGGGTTGTTGGGAAGGGTCAGCGTTGTGGTCTGGGGGAGTTGGGACAGGTCAGTGTTGTTGTCAGGGAGAGTTGTAAAGGCTCAGTGTTGGGGTTTGGGGGAGTTGGGAAGGGTCAGTAATGGGGTTTGGGGGGGAGTTGGGAAGGGTGAGAGTTGGTGTTTGGGGGGAATCGGGAAGGGTCAGTATTGGTGTTTGGGGGTGTAGTTGGTAAGGGTCAGTGTTGGTGTTTGCGGGGGAGTTTTGAAGGGTCAGTCATGGGGTTTGGGAGTGGAATTGGGATGTGTCAGTGTTGTGGTT
Organism: Isurus oxyrinchus; assembly: GCA_026770705.1. Lineage (NCBI taxonomy): Eukaryota > Metazoa > Chordata > Chondrichthyes > Lamniformes > Lamnidae > Isurus > Isurus oxyrinchus. The sequence continues at coordinate 46,415 of JANJGN010002389.1, forward strand.
TGTGGGTGGGTAGTTGGGAAGGGTCAGTGTTGGGGTTTGGGGGGAGTTTTGATGGGTCAATGTTAGGGTTGTCGTAGAGTTGGGAACGGTCAGTGTTGGGGTTTGGTGGGGAGTTGGGAAGGGTCAGTGTTGGGGTCATGGTGCAGTTGGGAAGAGTCAGTGTTGGGGTTTGCAGGGAGTTTGGAATGGTCAGTGTTGGGGTTTGGGGGTGAGTTGGGAAGGGTCAGTTTTGGGGTTTGGGGCAGGAGTCAGGAAGATTCAGTGTTGGGGTTTGGGGGAGGAGTTGGTAAGGGTCAGTGTTGGGGTTTGGGGGAGGAGTTGGGAATGGGCAGTGTTGGGGTTTGGGGCAGGAGTCAGGAAGGTTCAGTGTTGGGGTTTGGGGGAGGAGTTGGGAAGGGGCAGTGTTGGGTTTTGTGGGTGGAGTCGGGAAGGGTCAGTATTGGTGTTTGCGTGGGGTAGTCGGTAAGGGTCAGTGTTGGGGTTTGGGGGAGGAGTTGGTAAGGGTCAGTGTTGGGGTTTGGGGGAGGAGTTGGGAAGGGTCAGTATTGGTGTTTGCGTGGGGTAGTCGGTAAGGGTCAGTGTTGGGGTTTGTGGGGGGCGTTGGGAAGGGTCAATATCAGTTTGTGGGGCTGTTATGAAGGGTCAGTATCGGGGTTTGGGGGGAGTTAGGAAGGGTCAGTTTTGGGCTTTGGGGATGTGTTGGGAAGGGTCAGTGGTGGGGATTGGGAAGGTCACGGGAATGTTCCGTGTTGGGTTTTGGGGGGGAGTTGGGAAGGGACAGCGTTGGGTTTTGGGGGGAGTTAGGAAGGGTCAGTGTTGGGTTTTGGGGGGAGTTAGGAAGGGTCAGTGTTGGGGTTTGGGGTGGAGTTGGGAAGGGTCAGTGTTGGGGTTTGGGGGGAGTTGGGAAGGGTCAGTGTCGGGGATTGCGGGGGAGTTGGGAAGGGTCAGAGTTTGGATTTACGGGGCATCTGGAATGTTCAGTTTTGGTGTTTGTGGGGGTTGTTGGTAAGGGTCAGTTTTGGGGTTTGAGGGGGAGATTGGAAAGGTCAGTTTTGGGGTTTGGGGTGGATTTGGAAAGGATCATTGTCGAGGTCGTGGGGGAGTTGCGAAAGTTCAGTGTTGGGTTTTGGGTGGAGTTCAGAAAGGTCAGGGCTGGGGTTTGGGGGGTAGTTGGGATGGGTCAGTGTTCGGGTCGTGGTGGAGTTGGGAAGGGGCAGTGTTGGGGTTTGCACGGAGTTCGGAAGGGTCAGTGTTGGGGTTTGCACGGAGTTCGCAAGGGTCAGTATTGGGGTTTGCACGGAGTTCGGAAGGGTCAGTGTTGGGGTTTGGGGGGGTGTTGGGAAGGGTCAGTGTTGGGGTTTGGGGGGAGTTGGGAAGGGTCAGTGTTGGGGTTCAGGGGGAGTTGGGAAGGGTCAGTGTCGGAGTTTTTGGGGGAGTTGGGAAGGGTCGGTGTTGTGGTTTTTGTGGGAGTTGGCAAGGGTAAGTGTTCGGGTTTGGGGTGCAGTTGGGAAGTGTCAGTATTGGGGTTTGGGGTGGAGTTGGGAAGTGTCAGTGTTGGGGTTTAGTGTTAGTTGGGAAGGGTCAGTGTTGGGGTTTGGGGTGGAGAGTTGGGAAGTGTCAGTGTTCGGGTTTGGGGTGGAGTTGGGAAGTGTCAGTGTTGGGGTTTAGTGTTAGTTGGGAAGGGTCAGTGTTGGGGTTTGGTGTGGGGAGTTGGGAACTGTCATTGTTGGGGTTTGGAGTGGCGTTGGGAAGTGTCAGTGTTGGGGTTTGGGGTGGAGTTGGGAAGTGTCAGTGTTGGGGTTTGGGGTGGAGTTGGGAAGTGTCAGTGTTGGGGTTTGGGGTGGCGTTGGGAAGTGTCAGTGTTGGGGTGTAGTGTTAGTTGGGAGGGGTGAGTGATTTGATTTGGGGGGCATTTGGGAAGGGTCAGTGTCGGGATCGTGGTGGAGTTGGGAAGGGTCAGTGTCGGGGTTTGCAGTGAGTTCGGAATGGTCAGTGTTGGGGTTTGGCAGGGAGTTGGGAAGGGTCAGTGTTGGGATCTTGGTGGAATTGGGAAGGGTCAGTGTTGGGGTTTGCGGTGAGTTCGGATTGGTCAGTGTTGGGTTTGGGGGTGAGTTGTGCAAGGTCAGTGTTGGGGTTTGGGTGGAGATCCGTAGGGTCAGTGTTGGGATTTGGGGGTGTAATTGGGAAGGGTCAGTTTTGGCATTTGAGGGGGGTTGTTGGGAAGAGTCAGAGTTGGGGTTTGGGGTGGATATGGAAAGCGTCAGTGTTGGTGTCAGAGGGGAGTTGGGAAGGGTCAGCGTTTGGGTTCAGGGGGAAGTTGGGAAGGGTCAGTGTTGGGGTTCAGGGGGAAGTTGGGAAGGGTCAGTGTCGGGGATTGTGGGGGAGTTTGGAAGGCTCAGCGTTTGGGTTTATTGAGAGTTGGGAAGGGTCAGTGATGGGGTTGGGGGGGAGTTGGGAATGGTCAGTGTTGGGGTTTAGTGGGATTGGGAAGGTTCAGTGATGGAGTTTGGGCGGGGAGTTGGGAAGGGTCAGAGTTGTGATTTGGGGTGGATTTGGAAAGGGTCATTGTTGGGGTCATGGGAGAGTTGCGAACGTTCAGTGTTGGGGTTTGGGGGGAGTTTGGAAAGGTCAGTGTTGGGGATTGCGGAGCAGTTGGGAAGGGTCAGTTTTGGGGTCGTGGTTGAGTTGGGAAGGGTCAGTGTTGGGGTTTGGGTGGAGTTTGGAAGGGTCAGTGTTGTGGTTTGGGTGGAGTTGGGAAGGGTCAGTGTTGTGGTTTGGGTGGAGTTGGGAAGGGTCAGTGTTGTGCATTGGGGGTGGAGTTGGGATGGGTTAGTGTTGTGGTTTGGGGTGGGGAGTTGGGAAGGGTCAGTGTTGTGGTTTGGGTGGAGTTGGGAAGGGTCAGTGTTGTGCATTGGGGGTGGAGTTGGGATGGGTTAGTGTTGGGGTTTGGGGTGGGGGAGTTGGGAAGGGTCAGTGTTGTGCATTGGGGGTGGAGTTGGGATGGGTTAGTGTTGGGGGTTTGGGGTGGGGAGTTGGGAAGGGTCAGTGTTGTGGTTTGGGGTGGAGTTGGGAAGGGTCAGTGTTGGGGTTTGGGGGTGGAGTTGGGAAGGGTCAGTGTTGGGGTTTGGGGGTGGAGTTGGGAAGGGTCAGTGTTGGGGTTTGGGGGTGGAGTTGGGAAGGGTCAGTGTTGGGGTTTGGGGGTGGAGTTGGGAAGGGTCAGTGTTGGGGTTTGGGTGGAGTTGGGAAGGGACAGTGTTGTGGATTGGGGGTGGAGTTGGGATGGGTCAGTGTTGGGTTTGGTGGGGGCGAGTTGGGAAAAGTCAGTGTTGGGGTTTGTGATGGGAGTTGGGAAGGGTCAATGTCAGGGTTTGGGGGAAGTTGCAAAGGGTCAGTATGAGGGTTTGGAGGGAGTTGGGATGGGTCAGTGTTGGGGTTTGGGGAGTATTTGGGAAGGGTTAGTGTTGTGGCTTTCAGGGGGAGTTCAGGAGTCTCAGTGTTGGGGTTTGTGGGGGAGTTAGGAAGGGTCAGTGTCGGTGATTGGGGGGAGTTGTGCAGGGTCAGTGTTGGGGATTGGGGGTAGTTTGGAAGGGTCAGTGATGGGGTTGGGGGGGAGTTGGGAAGGGTCAGTGTTGGGGTTTTTAGGAGTTGGGAATGGTCAGTGTCGGGGATTGTGGGGGAGTTTGGAAGGGTCAGTGATGGGGTTGGGGGGTAGTTGGGAAGGGTCAGTGTTGGGGTTTAGTGGGATTGGGAAGGTTCAGTGATGGAGTTTGGGCGGGGAGTTGGGAAGGGTCAGAGTTGTGATTTGGGGGGAGTTGGGAAGGTTCAGTTTTGGTGTTTGGGGGGGTTGTTGCTAAGGGTCAGTGTTGGGGTTTGGGGGGTGTTGGGAAAGTCAGTGTTGGGGATTGGGGTGGATTTGGAAAGGGTCATTGTTGGGGTCATGGGAGAGTTGCGAAGGTTCAGTGTTGGGGTTTGGGGGGAGGTCGGAAAGGTCAGTGTTGGGGTTTGGGGGGGAATTTTGAAGGGTCGGTTTTAGGGTCATGGAGGAGTCGGGAAAGATCAGTGTTGGGGTTTGTGGGGGTGTTGGGAAGGGTCAGTGTCGGGGATTAGGGGGATTTGGGAAGGGTCAGTGATGGGGATTAGTGGGATTGGAAAGCGTCAGTAATGGGGTTTAGGCGGGGACTTGGGAAGGTTCAGAGTTGGGGTTTGGGGGGAGTCAGGAAGGGTCAGTGTTGGTGTTTGGGGGTAGTCGGTAAGGGTCAGTGTTAGTGTTTGAGGGGGATTACGAAGGGTCAGTTTTTTTGGTTTGGGGATGGAATTGGATAGGGTCAGTTTTGACGTTTGAGGGGGTTGTTGGGAAGGGTCAGTGTTGGTGTTTGGGGTGGATTTGGAAAGGGTCAGTATTGGTGTCAGTGGGGAGTTGTGAAGGTCAGTGTTGGGTTTTGGGGGGAGTTTGGGAAGGTCAATGTTGGGGTTCGGTTGCAGTTACTCATGGGCAGTTTTGGGTTTGGGGGGAAGCGGGAATGGTCTGTGCTGGGATTCGGGAGGAGTTGGGAAGGGTCAGTGTTGGGGAAAGGGAGGAGTTCGGAAGGGTCAGTGTTGTGGTTTGGGTGGAGTTCGGAAGGGTCAGTGTTGTGGTTTGGGTGGAGTTGGGAAGGGTCAGTGTTGTGGTTTGGGGGTGGAGTTGGGATGGGTTAGTGTTGTGGTTTGGGGTGGGGAGTTGGGAAGGGTCAGTGTTGGGCTTGGGGGAAGATGGGAATGGTCAGTGTTGTTGTTTGGTTAGTGGTCGGTAAGGGTCATTGTTGTGGTTTTGGGTCAGAGTTGGGAAGTGTCAGTCTTGGGGTTTTGGGGGAGCTGTGAATGGTCAGTGTTGGGTTTGGTGGGGGCGAGTTGGGAAAGGTCAGTGTTGACATTTGTGGGGGGAGTTGGGACGAGTCAATGTCAGAGTTTGGAGGGAGTTGCAAAGGGTCAGTATGAGGGTTTGGAGGGAGTTGGGAAGGGTCAGTGTTGGGTTTTGGGGTGGAGATGGGAAGGGTCAGTGTTTGGGTTTATTGGGAGTTGGGAAGGATCAGTGATGGCGTTTGGGGGGAGTTGGGAAGGGTCAGTGTTGGGGTTTAGGCGGGGAGTTTTGAAGTGTCAGAGTTGAGGTTTGGGGGGAGTCAGGAAGGGTCAGTACTGGTGTTTGGGTGGGGTAGTCGGTAAGGGTCAGTGTTGGGGTTTGGGGTTGTGTTGGAAAGGGTCAGTGTTGGGGTTTGTGGGGGGAGTTGGGAAGGGTCAATATCAGGGATGGGGTAGTGTTGTGAAGGGTCAGTATCAGTGTTTTGGGGGAGTTGGGAAGGGTCAGTGTTGAGCTTTGGGGGGGAGTTGGGAAGGGACAGCGTTGGGGTTTTGGGGGGGAGTTGGGAAGGGTCAGTGTTGGGGTTTTGGGGGGAAGTTGGGAAGGGTCAGTGTTGAGCTTTGGGGGGGAGTTGGGAAGGGTCAGTGTTGGGGTTTTGGGGGGGAGTTGGGAAGGGTCAGTGTTGGGGTTTTGGGGGGAAGTTGGGAAGGGTCAGTGTTGAGCTTTGGCGGGGTCTTGTGAAGGGTCAGTATTGGGTTTTGGGAGGGGGTCGGGAAGGTTCCGTGTTGCGGTTTGGGGTGCGTTTGGAAGGGACAGCGTTGGGTTTGGGGGGAGTTGGGAAGGGTCAGTGATGTGGTTTTTGTTTGGGGTTGCAAAGAGTCAGTATCAAGGTTTGGGGAGAGTTGGGTAGGGTCATTGTTGGGGTTTGGGGGGCAGTTGGGAAAGGTCAGTGTTGGGGTTTGGGGGTGGAGTTGGGAAGGGTCAGTGTCAAGGTTTGGGGGGGAGTTGGGAAGAGTCAGTGTTGGTGTTTGGGGGATTTGGGAATGGTCAGTGTTGGGGTTTGGGAGGGGACTTTGCAAGGGTTAGTGTTTGGGTTTGGGGTGGGGTTGAGATGGGTCAGAGTTGTTGTTTGGGGGGGGAGTTGGGAAGATCAGTGCAGGGGTTCAGGGGGAGTTGGGAAGTGTGAGTGTTGGGGTTTGGCGGGGAATTTCTCAGGGTAAAGGTTGGGGTTTGGGGGTAGACAGGAATGGACAGTGTTGGTGTTTGGTGGTGACTCGGGAAGGGTCAGTGTTGGGGTCGGGGGGTTGTCGCGAAGGGTCAGTGTTGGGGTTTGTGTGTAGCTGGGAAGGGGCACTGTTGGGGTTTGGGGGTGGAGTTGGGAAGTGTCAGTGTTGGGGTTTAGTGGGAGTTGGGAAGTGTCAGTGTCGGGGCTTGGCAGGGGAAGTTGGGTAGGTTCAGTCTTGGGGTTTGAGGTGGGGAGTTGGGAAGGGTCAGTTTTGGGGTCGGGGGTTGTGTTGTTAAGAGTCAGTGTTGGGGTTTGAGGTGGGGAGTTGCGAAGGGTCAGTGTTGGGGTTTGGGGGGAGTTGGGAAGTGTCAGTGTTTGGGTTTGTGGGGGAGTTGTGAAGGGTCAGTGTTGGGGTCATGGTGGAGTTGGGAAGGGTCAGTGTTGGGGTCATGGTGGAGTTGGGAAGGGTCAGTGTTGGGGATTGGGGAGTTCAGAAGTGTCAGTGTTTGGGTTTGTGGGGGAGTTGTGAAGGGTCAGTGTTGGGGTCATGGTGGAGTTGGGAAGGGTCAGTGTTGGGGTTTGGTGGGGAGTTGTGAAGGGTCAGTGTTGGGGTCATGGTGGAGTTGGGAAGGGTCAGTGTTGGGGATTGGGGGGAGTTCAGAAGGGTCAGTGTTGGGGTTTGGGACTGGGTAGTTGGGCAGTGTCAGTCTTGGGATTTGGATGGTGTTTGGAAGGTCTGGTGTTGGGGTTTGGGTGAGGAGTTGGGAAGGGGCAGTTTTGGGTTTTGGGGCTGGATTTGGGCAGGGTCAGTGTTGTGGTTTGGAGTGGGTAGTTTGGAAGGGTCAGTGTTGGGGTTTGGGGGGGGGGGAGTTGCTCATGGTCAATTTTGGGTTTGGGGGCAAGATGGGAATGGTCAGTGTTGGTGTTTGGGGGTGTAGTCGATAAGGGTCATTGTGGTTTGGGGGCAGAGTTGGGAAGTGTCAGTGTTGGGGTTTTGGGGGGGAGTTGTGAAGGGACAGTGTTGGGGTTTGGTGGGCGCGATTTTGGAATGGTCAGTGTTGGGGTTTGTGGGGGGAGTTGGGAAGGGTCAATGTCAGTGTTTGGGGGGAGTTGCAAAGGGTCGGTATGAGGGTTTGGGGGGCATTGGAATGGGCCAGTGTTGGGGTTTGTGGGGTATTTGGGAAGGTTTAGTGTTGGGGCTTTTGGGGGGAGTTCAGGAGTGTCAGTGTTGGGGTTTGTGGCGGTGTTGGGAAGGGTCAGTTTTGGGGTTTGTGAGGATGTTGGGAAGGGTCAGTGTTGGGGTTTGTGAGGATGTTGGGAAGGGTCAGTGTCAGGGATTGAGGGGAGTTGGGAAAGGTCAGTGTTGGGAATTGGTGGGGAGATGGGAAGGGTCACTGCTGGGGTTTAGTGGGATTGGGAAGCATCAGTAATAGTGTTTGTGTGGGGTATTGGAAAGTTTCAGAGTTGGGGTTTGGGGGGAGTCATTAAGGGTCAGTGTTGGTGTTTGAGGGGGATTGGGTAGTGTCAGTTTTGGGGTTTGTGGGTGGAATTGCAAAGGTTCAGTGTTGGGTTTTGGGGGGAGTTTGGGAAGGTCAATGTTGTGGTTTGGGAGGTTTGGGAAGCGTCAGTTTTGGGGTTTGGGGGGAGTTTGTACGTGTCATTGTTGTGGTTTGGTGGGGTAGTTGAGAAGGGTCAGTGTTGGGGTTTGGGTGGGTGTTGTGAAGGGTCAGTGTTGGGGTTTGTGGGGAGTTGGGAAGGGTCAGTGCTGGGGTTTGTGGGGAGTTGGGAAGGGTCAGTGCTGGGGTTTGTGGGGAGTTGGGAAGGGTCAGTGTTGGGGTTTGGGTGGGTGTTGGGAAGGGTCAGTGTTGGGGTTTGGAGTGGTGTTGGGACGGGTCAGTTTTGGGGTTTGTTGGGAGTTGGGAAGGTCAGTAATGGGGTTTGGGTGGGGCATTTGGAGGATCAGAGTTGGAGTTTGGGTGGAGTTGGGAAGGGTCAGTTTTGTTGTTTTGGGGGGGTAGTCGGTAAGGGTCAGTGTTGGGGTTTGCGGGGGTATTGCGAAAGCTCAGTATCGGGGTTTGGGGGTGGAGTTGGGAAGGGTCAGTGTTGGGCTTTGGGCATGCAGTTGGGAAGGGTCAGTGTTTTGGGTCTTTGGGTGGGAGTTCAGGAGGGTCAATGTTGGGGTTTGTGGGGGAGTTGGGAAGGGAAATTGTTGGGGATTGGGCGGGAGTTAGGACAGGTCAGTGCTGAGGTTTAGTGGGAGTGGGTAGGGTCAATACTAGGGTTTGGCGAGGAGTTGGTAAGGGTCAGATTTTGGGTTTGTGGGGAGTCGGGAAGGGACATTGTTGGTGTTTGGGTGGGTAGGCGGTAAGGGTCAGTGTTGAGGATTGAGGGGGAGATGGGAAGGGTCAGTTTTGGGGTTTGGGGTGGAATTGGGAAGGGTCAGTGTTGGGTTTGGGGTGGAATTGGGAAGGGTCAGTGTTGGGTTTGGGGTGGAATTGGGAAGGGTCAGTGTTGGGTTTGGGGTGAGGAGTTGGGAAGGATCAGTGTTGGAGTTTGGGGGAGTTGGGAATTGTCAGTGTTGGGATTTAGTGGGAGTTATGAAGGGTCAGTGTCGGAGCTTGGGGGGGTGTTGGGATGGGTCAGTCTTGGGGTTTGTGGGTGGGAGTCGGGAATGTTCAGTGTTGGGGTTTGCAGGGGAGATGAGAAGGGTCAGTGTCGGGGTTTGAGGGGGAGTTGGGAAGGGTCACTGTTCGGGTCCGGGGGCGAGTTTGGATGGGCCATTGTTGGGATCGGTGGGTTAGTTGGGAAGTGTCAGTGTTGGGGTTTCGGGTTGGAGTTGAGAAGGATCAGTGTTGGGGTTTGGGGGTGGGGAGTTCGAAGGGTCAGTGTTGGAGTTTAGTGGGAGTTGGGAAGGGTCTGTATTGGGGTTTCAGAGGGGAGATTGGAAGGGTCAGATTTGTGGTTTGGGGGGAGTTGGGAACGGACAGTGTTAGTGTTTGGTGGTGAGTTGGGAAGGGTCAGTGTGGGGGTTTGGGGGTGGAGTTGGGAAGGTTCACTGTTGGGGTTTGGGGGTGGAGTTGGGAAGGGTCAGCGTGGGGGTTTGGGGGTGGAGTTGGGAAGGGTCAGCGTGGGGGTTTGGGGGTGGAGTTGGGAAGGTTCACTGTTGGGGTTTGGGGGTGGAGTTGGGAAGGGTCAGAGTTGGGGTTTGGGGGGGAGTTGGGAAGGGTCAGAGTTGGGGTTTGGGGGGTAGTTGGGAAGGGTCAGAGTTGGGGTTTGGGGGGGAGTTGGGAAGGGTCAGTGTTGGTGTTTGGGGGATTTGGGAATGGTCAGTGTTGTGGTTTCGGGTGGGGAGTTGGGAAGGGTCAGAGTTGTTGTTTGGGGGGGAGTTGGGAAGATCAGTGCAGGGGTTCAGGGGGAGTTGGGAAGTGTGAGTGTTGGGGTTTGGCGGGGAATTTCTCAGGGTCATTGTTGGGGTTTGGGGGTAGCTGGGAATGGACAGTGTTAGTGTTTGGTGGGGAGTTGGGAAGGGTCAGTGCTGGGGTTTAGTGGGTGTCGGGAAGTGTCAGTGTTGGGGTTTGGGGTGGAGCTGGGAAGGTTCAGTGTTTGGGTTTGAGGTGGAGTTGGGAAGGGTCAGTTTTGGGGTTTATTGGGAGTTGGGAAGGGTCAGTGTTGGGGTTTGGGGGTGGAGTTGGGAAGGGTCAGTGTTGGGGTTTGGGGGTGGAGTTGGGAAGGGTCAGTGTTGGGGTTTGGGGGTGGAGTTGGGAAGGGTCAGTGTTGGGGTTTGGGGGTGGAGTTGGGATGGGTCAGTGTTGGGGTTTGAGGTGGAGTTGGGATGGGTCAGTGTTGGGGTTTGGGGGTGGAGTTGGGAAGGGTCAGTGTTGGGGTTTGGGGGTGGAGTTGGGATGGGTCAGTGTTGGGGTTTGAGGTGGAGTTGGGATGGGTCAGTGTTGCTGTTTGGGGGGGAGTTGGGAAGTTCAATGCAGGGGTTCAAGGAGGGTTGGGAAGTGTAAGTGTTGGGGTTTGGCGGGGAATTTCTCAGGGTCAATGTTGGGGTTTGGGAGTAGACGGGAATGGACAGTGTTAGTGTTTGGTGGTGCCTCAGGAAGGGTCAGTGTTGGGCTTTGGGGATTTTCACGAAGGGTCAGTGTTGGGGTCTGGGTGTAGCTGGGAAGGGTCAGTGTTGGGGTTTGGGGATGGGGTTCGGAAGGGTCAGTGTTGGGATTTGGGGTGCAGAGTTGGGAAGGGGCAGTGTTGGGGTTTGGGGATGGAGTTGGGAAGGGGCAGTGTTGGGGTTTGGGGGGGAGTTGGGAAGGGGCAGTGTTGGGATTTGGGGTGCAGAGTTGGGAAGGGTCAGTGTTGGGGTTTGGGGATGGAGTTGGGAAGGGGCAGTGTTGGGGTTTGGGGATGGAGTTGGGAAGGGGCAGTGTTGGGATTTGGGGTGCAGAGTTGGGAAGGGTCAGTGTTGGGGTTTGGGGATGGAGTTGGGAAGGGGCAGTGTTGGGGTTTGGGGGCGGTGTTGGGAAGGGGCAGTGTTGGCCTTTGGGGGTTGTTGCGAATGGTCAGCCTTGGGGTTTGGGTGTAGTTGGGAAAGGTCAGTGTTGTTGTCTTGGGAAGAGTTGGGAAGGGTCAGTGTTGGGTTTTGGGGGGAGTTGGGAAGGGTCAGTGTTGGGGTTTGGGGGGAGTTGGGAAGGGTCAGTGTTGGGGTTTGGGGGTGGGAGTCGGCAAGGTTCAGTGTTGGTGTTTGAGGGGGAGTTGGGAAAGGTCAGTTTTGGGGTTTGGGGTAGAGTTGGGAAGGATCAGTTTGGGGTTTGTGGGGGGAGTTGAGTAGGGTCATTGCCGGGGTTTGGGGGGAATTTGGGAAGGGTCAGTTTTGGGGTTTTGGGGCAGTTGGAAAGCATCAGTGTTGGGGTTTGGGGGAAGTTGGGAATGGACAGTGTTAGTGTTTGGCGGGGTGTTGGGAAGGGTCAGTGTTGGGGTTTGGGGCTGGAGTTTGGAAGGGTCAGCGTTGTGTTTTGTGGGGTTTTGGGAAGGGTCAGCGTTGGGGATTGGGGGCTAGTTGTGAAGGGTCAGTGTTGTGGTCTGGGAGGTAGTTGGGAAGGGTCAGTGTCGGGCTTTGGAGTTGGAGTTTGGAAGGGTCAGTGTCGGGGTTTTGGGGGGTGTTGCGAAGGGTCAGTGTTGGAGTTTGGGTGGAGTTCAGAAGGGTCAGTGTTGGGGTTTGGGGGGAGTTGGGAAGAGTCAGTGTTGGTGTTTGGGGGATTTGGGAATGGTCAGTGTTGGGGTTTGGGAGGGGAGTTTGCAAGGGTCAGTGTTCAGGTTTGGGGTGGGGTTGGGATGGGTCAGTGTTGTGTTTTGGGGGGGTGTTGGGAAGTTCAGTGCAGGGGTTCAGGGGGAGTGGGTAAGCGTGAGTGTTGGGGTTTGGCGGGGAATTTCTCAGGGTCAATCTTGGGGTTTCGGGGTAGACGGGAGTGGACAGTGTTGGTGTTTGGTGGTGACTCGGGAAGGGTCAGTGTTGGGCTTTGGGGGTTGTCGCGAAGGGTCAGCATTGGGGTTTGGATGTAGCTGGGAAGGGTCAGTGTTGGGGTTTCGGTGTAGCTGGGAAGGGTCAGTGTTGGGGTCAGGAGGGAGTTGGGAAGAGGTCAGTGTTGGGGTTTTCGGGGGAGTTCAAAAGGGTCAGTGTTGGCGTTTGGGGGGAGTTGGGAATGGACAGTGTTAGTGTTTGGCGGGGAGTTGGGAAGGGTCAGTGTTGGGGTTTGGGGATGGAGTTTGGAAGGGTCAGCGTTGTGTTTTGTGGGGTTTTGGGAAGAGTCAGTGTTGGGGTTTGGTGGTTAGTTGTGAAGGGTCAGTGTTGTGGTCTGGGAGGTACTTGGGAAGGGTCAGTGTTGGGGTTTGGGGTTGGAGTTGGGAAGGGTCAGTGTCGGGGTTTTGGCGGGAGTTTGAAAGGGTCATTGTTGGGGATTGGGGTGGAGTTGGGAAGGGTCAGTGTTGGGGTTTGGGGTGGAGTTGGGAAGGGTCAGTGTTGGGGTTTGGGGGTGGAGTTGGGAAGGGTCAGTGTTGGGGTTTGGGGGTGGAGTTGGGAAGGGTCAGTGTTGGGGTTTGGGGTTGGAGTTGGGAAGGGTCAGTGTTGGGGTTTGGGGGTGGAGTTGTGAAGGGTCAGTGTTGGGGTTTGGGGGTGGAGTTGGGAAGGGTCAGTGTTGGGGTTCGGGGTTGGAGTTGTGAAGGGTCAGCGTTGTGGTCTGGGAGGTACTTGGGAAGGGTCAGTGTTGGGGTTTGGGGTTGGAGTTGGGAAGGGTCAGTGTCGGGGTTTTGGCAGGAGTTTGAAAGGGTCATTGTTGGGGTTTGGGGGGGTGATTTGGGAAGCGTCAGTGTTGGGCACTGGGGGGAATTGTGTAGGGTCAGATTTGGGGTTTGTGGGGAGTTGGGAAGGGTCAGTGTCGTGGTGTGGGATGGAGTTGGGAAGGGTCAGTGTTGGGGTTTGGGGGGGAGTTGGGAAGGGGCAGTGTTGGGGTTTGGGGGTGGAGTTGGAAAGGGGCAGTGTTGGGGTTTGGGGGTGGAGTTGGGAAGGGGCAGTGTTGGGATTTGGGGGTTGTTGCGAAGGGTCAGTGTTGGGGTTTGGGGGTGGAGTTGGGAAGGGTCAGTGTTGGGGTTTGGGGGGGGAGTTGGGAAGGGGCAGTGTTGGGGTTTGGGGGTGGAGTTGGGAAGGGGCAGTGTTGGGGTTTGGGGGTTGTTGCGAAGGGTCAGTGTTGGGGTTTGGGGGTGGAGTTGGGAAGGGGCAGTGTTGGGGTTTGGGGGTGGAGTTGGGAAGGGTCAGTGTCGGGGTTTTGGCAGGAGTTTGAAAGGGTCATTGTTGGGGTTTGGGGGGGTGATTTGGGAAGCGTCAGTGTTGGGCACTGGGGGGAATTGTGTAGGGTCAGATTTGGGGTTTGTGGGGAGTTGGGAAGGGTCAGTGTCGTGGTGTGGGATGGAGTTGGGAAGGGTCAGTGTTGGGGTTTGGGGGGGAGTTGGGAAGGGTCAGTGTTGGGGTTTGGGGGGGAGTTGGGAAGGGTCAGTGTCGTGGTGTGGGATGGAGTTGGGAAGGGTCAGTGTTGGGGTTTGGGGGGGAGTTGGGAAGGGGCAGTGTTGGGGTTTGGGGGTGGAGTTGGGAAGGGGCAGTGTTGGGGTTTGGGGGTTGTTGCGAAGGGTCAGTGTTGGGGTTTGGGGGTTGTTGCGAAGGGTCAGTGTTGGGGTTTGGGGGTGGAGTTGGGAAGGGGCAGTGTTGGGGTTTGGGGGTGGAGTTGGGAAGGGGCAGTGTTGGGGTTTGGGGGTGGAGTTGGGAAGGGGCAGTGTTGGGGTTTGGGGGTGGAGTTGGGAAGGGGCAGTGTTGGGGTTTGGGGGGGTATTGGGAAGGGTCAGTGTTGGGATTTGGGGGTTGTTGCGAAGGGTCAGCTTTGGGGTTTGGGTGTAGTTGGGAAGGGTTACTGTTGTTGTCTTGGGAGGAGTTGGGAAGGGTCAGTGTTGGGGATTAGTGGGAGAGTTGGGAATGGTCAGTATTGGGTTTGGGAGGGGAGTTGGGAAGGTTCAGTGTTTGGGTTTGGGGGGAATTGGGAAGGGTCAGTGTCAGTGTGTGGGGGCAGTTCAGAAGGGTCAGTTTTTGGGTTGCAGGGAGTTGGGAAGGGTCGGTATTGGGTTTCGGGGGTGTTGGGAAGGGTCAGTGTTGGGCATTGGGGGGAGTTGGGTGGGGTCAGATTTGAGGTTTGTGGGTTGGGAAGGGTCAATGTTGGGGTTTGGGAGGGAGTTGGGAAGGGTCAGTTTTGGAGTTTCGGGGGGCAGTTGGGAATGGTCAGTGTTGGGGTTTGGGGGGGTGTTGTGAAGGGTTGGTGCTGGGGTCAGGGCGGGAGTTTGGAAGGGTCAGTGTTGGGGTTTGGGGGGGTGTTGTGAAGGGTTGGTGCTGGGGTCAGGGCGGGAGTTTGGAAGGGTCAGTGTTGGGGTTTGGGGGGGTGTTGTGAAGGGTTGGTGCTGGGGTCAGGGCGGGAGTTTGGAAGGGTCAGTGTTGGGGTTTGGGGGGGTGTTGTGAAGGGTTGGTGCTGGGGTCAGGGCGGGAGTTTGGAATGGTCAGTGTTGGGGTTTGGGTGGGATTTAGGAAGGGTCACTGTTGGGGTCTGGGGGGAGTTGGGAAGGGTCAGTGTCGGGGTTTGGGGGGAGATGGGAAGGGTCAGTGTCGGGGTTTGGGGGTGGGGATTTGGGAAGGGTCAGTGTCGGGGTTTGGGGGTGGGGATTTGGGAAGGGTCAGTGTCGGGGTTTGGGGGTGGGGATTTGGGAAGGGTCAGTGTTGGGGTTTGGGGGGAGATGGGAAGGGTCAGAGTTGGTGTTTGTGGGGGGCGTTGGGAAAGGTCAGTGTGGGGGTTTGGGGCGAGTTGGGAAGGGTCAGTGTCGGGGTTTGGGGGTGGGGAGTTGGAAAGTGTCAGCTTTGGGGTTTAGTGGGAGTTGGGAAGGGTCAGTGATGTGATTTTGGGGGAGTTGGGAAGTTCAGTGTTGGTGTTGGGAGGGAAGTTGGGATGGGTCAGTGTTGGTCTTGTGGGGAGTTGGGAAGAGTCAGTGTCGGGGTTTGGAGTGGTGTTGGGACGGTCAGTGTTGTGGTTTGGGGGTCACTTGGGAAGGGTCAGTTTTGGGGTTTTGGTGGTGAGTTTGGAAGGGTCAGTGTTGGGGTTTGCGGACAGTTGGAAGAGTTAGTGTCAGGGTTTTGGGGGGTGTTGCGATGGTTCAGTGTTGGGGTTTCAGGGAGGAGTTGTGAAGGGTCACTGTTGGGGTTGGGTGGAGTTGTATAGGCTCAGTGTTTGGGGGGTGAATTGGGAAGGGTCAGTGTTGGTGCTTGGGGGGGAGTTGCAAAGGGTCAGTGTTAGGGTTTGGGTAATTGTTGGGAAGGGTCCGTGCTGAGGTTTTGCAGGGGATTTCGGAAGGTTCAGTGTTGGAGGTTGGGGGGAGATGGGAAGGGTCAGTTTTGGGGTTTATTGGGAGTTGGGAAGGGTCAGTGTCGGAGTTTTGGGGATGAGTTCGGAAGGGTCAGTGTTGGAGTTTGGGGGGAGTAGCGGATAAGTCAGTGTTGGTGTTTAGTGGGAGTTGGTAAGGTCAGTGTTGGTGTTTAGTGGGAGTTGGTAAGGTCAGTGTTGGTGTTTAGTGGGAGTTGGTAAGGTCAGTGTTGGTGTTTAGTGGGAGTTGGTAAGGTCAGTGTTGGTGTTTAGTGGGAGTTGGGAATGGTCAGTGTTGGTGTTTAGTGGGAGTTGGGAATGGTCAGTGTTGGTGTTTAGTGGGAGTTGGTAAGGTCAGTGTTGGTGTTTAGTGGGAGTTGGGAATGGTCAGTGTTGGTGTTTAGTGGGAGTTGGGAATGGTCAGTGTTGGTGTTTAGTGGGAGTTGGTAAGGTCAGTGTTGGGGTTTGGGGGGAAGTTGGGAAGGGTCACTGTCACAGTTTTGGGGGGGCAGTTCGGAAGGGTCAGGTTTGGAGGTTGGGGGTGGAGTTGGGAAGGATCAGTGTTGGTGTTTAGGTTGTGGAGTTGGGAGGGGTCAGTTTTGGGGTCCAGGGGGAGTTGGCAAGTGTCAGTGTTGGGGTTTGTGGGGGAGTGGGTCAGTGTTGGTGTTGGGGTTTAGAGGGAGTTGGGAAGGATCAGTTTTGGGGTTGGGGTGAATTGGGAAGGGTCAGTGTTGGGGTTTTGGGGAAGTCGGGAAGGGTCAGTGTTTGTGTTTGGCGTGGGGAGTTGGGAAGGGTCAGTGTCGGGTTTTGGGTGGGAGTTGGGAAGGGTCAGTGATGGGGTTTGAGGGGTAATTGGGAAGGATCAGTGTTGGGCTTTGGGTCGGAGTTGGGAGGTGTCAGTGTTGGGGTCTGGGGCGGAGTTGGGAAGGGTCAGTGTTGGGGTCTGGGGGTGGGGAGTTGGGAAGGGTCAGTGTTGGTGTATAGTGGGAGTTTGGAACAGTCAGTGTTGGGGTTTGGGGGTGGGGAGTTGGGAAGGGTCAGTGTTGGTGTATAGTGGGAGTTTGGAACAGTCAGTGTTGGGGTTTGGGGGGAGTTGGGACGGGTCAGTGTTGGGGTTTGGGGGTGGGGAGTTGGGAAGGGTCAGTGTTGGGGTTTGAGGGGTAATTGGGAAGGATCAGTGTCGGGCTTTGGGTCGGAGTTGGGAGGTGTCAGTGTTGGGGTCTGGGGCAGAGTTTGGAACAGTCAGTGTGGGGGTCTGGGGGTGGGGAGTTGGGAAGGGTCAGTGTTGGTGTATAGTGGGAGTTTGGAACAGTCAGTGTTGGGGTTTAGTGTAAATTGGGACAGGTCAGTGTTGGTGTTTGGGGGGAGTTGGGAAGGGTCAGTGTGGGGGTCTGGGGGTGGGGAGTTGGGAAGGGTCAGTGTTGGTGTTTAGTGGGAGTTTGGAACAGTCAGTGTTGGGGTTTGGGGGGAGTTTGGAACAGTCAGTGTTGGTGTTTGGGGGGAGTTGGGAAGGGTCAGTGTGGGGGTCTGGGGGTGGGGAGTTGGGAAGGGTCAGTGTTGGTGTATAGTGGGAGTTTGGAACAGTCAGTGTTGGGGTTTAGTGTAAATTGGGACAGGTCAGTGTTGGTGTTTGGGGGGAGTTGGGAAGGGTCAGTGTGGGGGTCTGGGGGTGGGGAGTTGGGAAGGGTCAGTGTTGGTGTATAGTGGGAGTTTGGAACAGTCAGTGTTGGGGTTTGGGGGGAGTTGGGACGGGTCAGTGTTGGGTTTGGGAGTGAGTTGGGAAGGGTCCGTGTTGAGGTTTTGCAGGGAAGTTCAGAAGAGTCAATGTTGGGATTTGGGAGTGAGTTGGGAAGGGTCCGTGTTGAGGTTCTGCAGGGGAGTTGGAAAGGGTCAGTGTTGGAGTTTGGAGGGGTAGTTGGGATGGGTCAGTGTCGGGGTTTGAGGGTAAGTTGGGAAGGGTCCGTGTCGAGGTTTTGCTTGTGAGTTGGAAGGGTCTGTGTTGAGGTTTTGCAGGGGAGTTGGGAAGGGTCAGTGTCGGGGTTTAGTGGGAGTTGGGAAGGGTCAGTGTTGGGATTTGGCGGTGGAGTTGGGAAGGCTCAGTGTTTGTGTTTGGGATGGGGAGTTGGGATGGTTCAGTTTTGGGGTTTGGGGGGTAGTTGGGAAGCGTGCGTGTTTGGGTCGGGGGGAATTGGGAAGGATCAGTTTCGGGGTTTGGGGTGAATTGGGAAGGGTCAGTTTTGGCGTCCGGGGGGGAAGTTGGGAAGGTTCAGTGATGGGGTCGGGGGGGTGTTGGGAAGGGTCAGTGTCGGGGTTTGGGGTGAGTTGGGAAGGGGTAGTTTTGGCGTCCGGGGGGGGAGTTGGGAAGATTCATTTTTGGGGTTTGGGGTGAGTTGGGACGGGTCAGTTTTGGCGTCTAAGGGGAAGTTGGGAAGGGTCAGTGTTGGGGTCGTGGGGGAGTTGGGAAGGTTCAGTGTTGGGGTCGGGTGGGAGTTCGGAAGGTTCAGTGTTGGCGTTTGGGGGGGGATGTTGGGAAGGTTCTGTGCTGGGGTTTGGGGTGCTGTCCGCAAGGGTCCGTGTTGGGTTCAGGGGTGAGTTGGGAAGGGTCCGTGTTGAGGTTTTGAGGGGGAATTGGGAAGGGTCAGTGATGTGGTTTGGGGGTTAGTTTTGAAGGTAAAGTGTTGGGGTTTTGGGGGAGTCCTGAAGGGTTAGTGCTGGTGTTTTGGGGGGAGTGGGTAAGGATATGTGTTGGGGTTTGAGTGGGTATTTGGGAAGTTCAGTGTCGGGGTTTGGAGGGGTGTTGTGAAGGGTCAGTATTGGGATTTGGGTGGGTGAGTTGGGAAGGGTCAGTGTTGGGGTTTGGTGGGGTTTTGGGAAGAGTCAATGTTGGAGTTTGGGGGTCGAGTTGGGAAGAGTCAGTGTTGAGGTTTGGGTGGGGGGACCCGGTAAGCGTCAGTGTTGGGGTTTGTGCTGAGTTGGGACAGGTCAGTGTTGGGGTTTGTGCTGAGTTGGGACAGGTCAGTGTTGGGGTTTGTGCTGAGTTGGGACAGGTCAATGTTGGGGTTTGTGGGGGATTTGGGAAGGGTCAGTGTTGTGGTTTTGGGGATTTGGGAAGTGTTAGTGTTAGGGTTTGGGGTGTAGGTGGGAAGGGTCATGTCAGTGTTTGGGAGGCGTTGCGAAGTGTCAATTTTGGGGTTTGAGGGGAGTTGGGCAGGGTCATTGTTGGGGTTTGGGGGGGTGTTTGGTAAGGGTTAATGCTGTGGTTTGGGGTGGTGTTGGGAAAGGTCAGTGTTGGGGCTTGGGGGGGATTGAGGAGGGTCAGTTTTGGGATTTGGGGGGAGTTGGGCAGGGTCAGTGTTTGGGTTTGAGGGGGAATTGGGACTTGACAGTGTTGGGATTTGGGGGGATTAGTTGGAAATAGACAGTGTCGGGGGTTGTTTGGAAGTGTCAGTGTTGGTGTTCGGTGTCAAATTGGAAAGGTTCTGTAGCGATGGGAATCAGAGAATTGGGAATGTTCTGTAGCGATGGGAATCAGGGAGTTGGGAAGGTTCTGTTGTGATGGGAATTGGGGAGTTGGGAAGGTTCTGTCGCAATGGGAATCAGGGAGTTGGGAAGGTTCTGTAGTGATGGGAATTGGGGAGTTGGGATGGTTCTGTAGGAATGGGAATTGGGGAGTTGGGATGGTTCTGTAGGAATGGGAATTGGGGAGTTGGGATGGGTCTGTAGCGATGGGAATCGGGAAGTTGGGAAGGTGCTGTAGTGATGGGAATCAGGGAGTTGGGAAGGTTCTGTAGTGATGGGAATTGGGGAGTTGGGATGGTTCTGTAGGAATGGGAATTGGGGAGTTGGGAAGTATGCGTAGCGATGGGAATTGGGGAATTGGGAACGTTCTGTAACGATGGGAATCGGGGAGTTGGGAAGGTTCTGTAGTGATGGGAATCAGAGAATTGGGAATGTTCTGTAACGATGGGAATGCGAGAGTTGGGAAGGTTCTGTAGGAATGGGAATCGGGGTGTTGGAAAGGTTCTGTGGCGATGGGAATGCAGGAGTTGGGAAGGTTCGGTAGGGATGTGCATCGTGGAGTTGGGAATGTTCTCTACCAATGGGAATTGGGGTGTTGGGAAGGTTCTGTAGTGATGGGAATTGGGGAGCTGGAAATGTTCTATAGCAATGGGAATGCGGGAGTTGGGAAGGTTCTGTAGGAATGGGAATCAGGGTGTTGGGAACATTTTGTAGCGATGGGAATCGGGGAGTTGGGAAAGTTCCGTAGCGATGGGAGTCGGGTTGTTGGGAAGGTTCTGTATCGATGGGAATTGGGGAGTTGGGAGGGTTCTGTATTGATGGGAATCGGGGAGTTTTGAAGGTTCTGTATTGATGGGAATCGGGGAGTTTGGAAGGTTCTGTACCAACAGGGATATGGCAAAGTGTTTGGCAAGGTACTTCATGGAGGTCAGATGGGAACATTCCAGATCATCATGCTTTGTCATCAACATCAAAAATAGTGTAATGTTTTCATTTTGCAATCAGACTATTGTTTCACTGCCAAAGGAGGCTATGCTGCCCATTATATCTCTGCCAGCCCTCAGCAAGAGCATCTCACCTAGTCCCACTTCATCACCTTTTCCCTGTAACACTGTGAATTTTTCCCCTTCTCAGTCAGCAGCTCCTAGAGGAGAGCGTGAGAGGAGGACCCTGGGACAGGCAGTCAGCAGCTCCGAGAGGAGAGTGCGAGAGTAGGACCCTGGGACAGGCAGTCAGCAGCACTTAGAGGAGAGACCGAGAGGAGGACCCTGGGACAGGCAGTCAGCAGCACCTAGAGGAGAGTGTGAGAGGAGGACCCTGGGACAGGCAGTCAGCAGCACCTAGAGGAGAGCGTGAGAGGAGGACCCTGGGACAGGCAGTCAGCAGCACCTAGAGGAGAGCGTGAGAGGAGGACCCTGGGACAGGCAGTCAGCAGCACTTAGAGGAGAGACCGAGAGGAGGACCCTAGGACAGGTAGTCAGCAGCACCTAGAGGAGAGTGTGAGAGGAGGGCCCTGGGACAGGTAGTCAGCAGCACCTAGAGGAGAGTGTGAGAGGAGGGCCCTGGGACAGGCAGTCAGCAGCACCTAGAGGAGAGTGTGAGAGGAGGACCCTGGGACAGGCAGTCAGCAGCACTTAGAGGAGAGACCGAGAGGAGGACCCTAGAACAGGTAGTCAGCAGCACCTAGAGGAGAGTGTGAGAGGAGGGCCCTGGGACAGGCAGTCAGCAGCACCTTGAAGATTGGGTCTATCTAGAGGATCTAGCACCTAGTCTATACTCAAGTAGGAGTATGGGTAAAATAAAAGCAAGTGTCCGTATTCATAGACTCCTAGACATTTACAGCACAGAAGGAGGCCATTCTGTCCATTGTGTCTGCACAAAACAAATATCTGACTACACTAATCCCATTGTCCAGCACTTGACCCATAACTCTGGAGAATATGGCAACGCAAGTGAATATCTAAATACTTCTTAAATGTTACGAGCGTTTCTGACTCAACCTCCCTTTCAGGCAGTGAGTTCCAGACTCCCAGCACCCTCTGGGTGAAAATATTTCTCCTCAACTCCCCTCTTAGCCTTCTACCTCTTACCTTAAATCTTTGCCTCCTGGTTATTGACCCCTCTACGAATGGGAAAAAACGCCTTCCTACCCACCCTATCTATGCCCCTCATAATCTTATCCACCTCTATCAGGTCCCCCTCTCAACATTCACTGCTCCAAGGAAAACTACCCCCAGTCTATCCAACCTTTCCTCATAGCTCAGACACTCCAGGCCAGGCAGCATCCTGGTGAATCTCCTCTGCACCCTCTCCAGTACAATCACATCCTTCCGATAATGTGGCGACCAGAACTACACGCAGTACTCCAGCTGTGGCCTAACCAGCATTTTATACAGTTCCAGCATAACCTCCCTGCTCTTGTATTCTTTGCCTCGGCTAATAAAGGCAAGTATCCCATATTCCATCTAAACCACCTTACCTACCAGCCCTGCTACCTTCAGGGATCTGTAGATATGCAAACCAAGGTCCCTCTGATCTTTAGTAATATCCAGGCTCCTGCCATTTATAGTGTAATCCTTTGCCTTGTTAGCCCTCCCCAAGTGCATCACTTCACACTTTTCCAGGTTGAATTCCATTTGCCACTGCTCTGCCCACATAACCAGTCCATTGATATCCTCCTGCAGTTTACAGCTATCCTCCTCACTATTCAGCATCCCACCAATTTTCGTGTAATCTGTGAACCCCTTGATCATTTCCCTCTACATTTTAGTCCAAATTATTTATTTACACCACAAACAGCAAGGGCCCCAGCACTGAGCCCTGTGGAACCCCACTGGAAACAAACTTCCAGTCACAGAAACATCCCTCTACCATCACCCTCTGCTTCCTGCCTCTCAGCCAATTTTGGATCCAATGTGCCACTTTGCCTTGGATCCCATGGGCTCTTACTTTCTTGACCAGTCTGCCATGAGGGACCTTATCAAAAGCCTTGGTGTGCAAATTGGATAGACTGGGGTAGTTTCCCTTGGAGCAGTGAATGTTGAGAGGGGACCTGATAGAGGTGGATAAGATTATGAGGGGCATAGATAGGGTGGGTAGGAAGGCATTTTTTCCCATTCGTAGAGGGGGTCAGTAACCAGGGGGAAAAGATTTAAGGTAAGAGGTAGAAGGCTAAGGGGGGAGTTGAGGAGAATGTTTTACACCCAGAGGGTGCTGGGAGACTGGAACTCACTGCCTGAAAGGGAGGTTGAGTCAGAAACTCTCGTAACATTTAAGAAGTATTTAGATATTCACTTGCGTTGCCATAGTCTCCAGAGTTATGGGTCAAGTGCTGGACAATGGGATTAGTGCAGTCAGATCTCTGTTGACGGGTGCGGACACGATGGGCTGAATGGTCTCCTGTGCTGTAAACGTCTATGAGTCTATGACACTCTCTGCTCCCTGAGATTCATGTCCTTTTCTTTAGGTGGTCTACCCATGTTCTTCCTTCCAAACTATCCGACATCATGTCTCTCTGCAGGAATTGCGTGGGCCCCTACTCCACACATCCCACTGACCTCTCTGTGAACTCTATCACTATCCTCCTCCAGGTTCACAATCCTCCCAAAGTTCTGTGCCCCTCACGCCCCGCGTCTAACTCACTAGGTACAGAGCAAGGAAAGCAATGGGCCTCATGCCCTGGGGCTGGGGGGAACCCCCTGCTCTCCATCTTGCCCCCAGTCCGAACACAAACTCTCCCCCTCAGCTCTCTGCCTCCTGCCACTCAGCCAGCTCCACACCCTCGCCTCCGGTTTCATTCCACGAGCTCCGGCTTCGCTGCCAAGTCCACCCTGTGACCATCGAGCTTGTCGGACACCGCTTGCCCTCAGCTAAAGCTGTTCCAGCCCTCGCCACCATCGGTGTCAGTGTGGCAGTTAAACTATGGCGCCTGGTGAAATCCCTTCCAAAAACCCTCTGGCATGGGCGTGGGCGGGCGCCACCTTTGGCGTTTGCCACGCGGGTTGCGGCTCTGTGTGGACGAGTCTGTAAAATTCCCAGGTGTCTCCGTCACTCAGCCGGTATTGACTGCTCGATCCACCCTGCCCGGTTAGGAGGCATCGCTCAGTAAAACATCCATTTGCCTGGTGAGAAATCCAGGCAGGGCCATGAATGCGGGCGTAACATGTTGTTGCTTAAAATTGGGAGAGGGTCCACTTGCCCAGTGACTATATCCAAAAACAAGATTATTGGAGCCCAGGAAAATGGCCTCACACACCAGGGAACATTGTGTTCTGCAGGAATTCATCTGCACTTGTCCATGTGACTGTCCACGTTGAGGTGAAACAGTCCGGATTGTCACTGCAGGCTTTATCCTTGCTCCCTTTCTTGACTAAAGGGTGCCGTTCGCAATTCTCCAGTCCTCGCGCACCATCCCTCAATCAAAGGTGGGCTTGAAGATATGATCAGAACGTCTGCGGTTTCCACTTCTACATCCAATCCACTCCTGGTGACTTCCCAACTTTCAGTGCAGCCAAGCTTCTCCAATACCTCCCTCTTCATCAACTTCTAGCCCGTCTGCTATCTCAGCCACCTCCTCCTTCACTGTGACCGTGGCAGGATCTTCCTCCTGGGTTGCTTGTTCATCCTCTGAAGCGAAGATGTTCATCAGCTGGGGTGTTTGGTGGGGTTCTGGTGAGTAGGTAGGTGAGCGCTCATCCCGAGGTCAAGACAGATGAAAAATATTCATTTTGTACCTCAGACAAGGCTTTAGCCACTTCCCAGTCCCTAACAGTAATCACAGCACAAGGTTTCCTCTCCACCCTATATGTTAATGACATCGTAAATACATCGCAAAGGTTTCCTTTTGTCACTGAGGCATTAACTACATCCTAAATACCTCGGGAAGGTTTCCTTTTGTCACTGGGCATTAACTACATCGTAAATGCATCGCAAAAGTTTCCTCTTGTCACAGGGCATTAACTACATTGTAAAAATATCAGGAAAGTTTCCTCTTTCTCTGGACATTAACTACATCGTAAATATGTGCAAAAGCTTCCTATTGTCACTGAGCATTAACTACATCGTAAATACACCGGGAATGTTTCGTCTTGTCACTGAGCATTAACTACATCGTAAATACACCGGGAATGTTTCGTCTTGTCACTGAGCATTAACTACATCGTAAATACACCGGGAATGTTTCGTCGTCACTGAGCATTAACTACATCGTAAATACACCGGGAATGTTTCGTCTTGACACTGGCCATTAACTACATCGTAAATACATCAGGAAAGTTTCCTCTTATCATTGAGGCATTAACTATTTCGTAAATACATCAGGAAAGATTCTCTTTCTCTGGGCATTAACTACATCATAACTATATCGGGGAAGGTTCCTCGTCTCACTGGATATTACTCAAATTGTAAAATGCAACTGGCCTGTATATCCCAGTTTTCTCTCACTCCATTTTTCTTTTGAATAGCAGTGTCACATTTGCTAAAGTACAATGCACTCGGACCACTGAAGGGTCCAGGGAAATTTGGAAAATCATAGCGATGCAGCTATCTCTTTTGGAACACTAGGGTGTAGGCCACCAGGCCCTAACAATCTGCTGGATTTTAGCCCCTTGAGTTTCTGCAGTACTTTTATCACTGCTTTTCTCCCTTACCTTAATTTTCTCCCTCTTATTAGCTCTCAGTTATCCTCTATTTCTGGGATGTAATTTTTATTGTGGAGACAGACACAAAACATTAGGTCAATGTGTCTCCCGTTTCTGCTTTCCCATGGAATTTCCCCTTTCTCTGGCTCTAAGATCCAACATGTACTTTAGCTACTCTCCTACTTTTTATCTACCTATAAAAGCTATTACAATTTGTTTTTTTATATTCCTGGCTTGTTTACTCCCCCCCCCCCCCCCCCCCCCCCCCCCCATATTCTATTTTGTTCCCTTTTTAACAACTTTTCGGTCGCTCTTTGCTGTTTCCTCAAACACTCCCAATCCTCAGGATGACTATAATTCTTTGCAACGTTACCGGCAGTGGGTAGCTTCCCTGCCTCTGAGACAGAAGCAGCAGGTTCAAGTCCCACCCCAGGACCTGATGGCCAAGGAAGGTGCATTCGTAAAGTGGCCAAGGAGGTTGGGTATTAACCTGTAAATCCTGCCAACACATGCCAACGACAGGTGGCGAGAGCAGGTGAGATTCCTGGTCAGCTGAGTGATGGAGAAAATGTTGGAGCCTCTCCCATCACTATCCAGACTGCTCCAGGCTACAACTTCCATATAAAAGTGCACGTTGTGTAAAGAACAGAACTTTTTATTTCTCTTGGACTGTGGCTTAAAATTACAATGGCTACAGTTTGAAGACCATGTTTACTGGAACAGTGTGAGGGATATAAACAATGTTTCTGTCCCGGAACAGTGTGTGCCATGAAAGACAGGATGGTGCTGAGGAGGAGTCTGGTCTAATGGGGAACTACCTGGCAACAAGGTTTTAATTGGCTCCTGACCAGGTGACTAGGGTTTTGTGTGAAAACAGTGCAGGAGAATAGCTCTTAGCCTGAAAGTAAAAGGACCTAAAACCTCTGTTTCCTGTGTGTGTAAGATTCCAATAATTCTACTATAATAACGAGCTGGCTTTTTCTCCTTGTATCTCTATAACCTGCTCTCTCTCTCTCTCTCTGAAAACCCCTGTCAAGAGGCAAAGGGGAAAATCACTGTTAGAGACGTTGAAAGGCAAGTTCTCAACCAGTGAACTAAAGATGGAAAGTGCTGGAAGACCACCTTGTGTCATCAACAAGAGCGGAAAGGAGCTTGGAAGACATCGATCAGAATCCACCCATCGAATCCTGTACTCTGGAACAGGTGCTATTGAACTGTTTTATCCCACCCTTAAAATCCATGTTTTTGTGCGTCTCACATGTGTCTTGTATGTGGATGTGTGTAGGGGTTAAGAAGGGGTAGAGTTTAGGTTATGGGGTTAGAAGCTAGCAGTTCATATTCTTTTCCTTTGCCACTGGTTAAAGTCAATTTGTTCAATAAACAGTTATATAATTATTAAGTTTACAAACCTGTGCTTATTTTCTGTTAGCCTAAATTAAACAGTTAGTGGGTTGACCAAACTTTGTGGCAGCTCAGGGAGCAGTGGGGCCTGAGATTGCAGCGCAGTCTCCCGAGTGAGTGGTGACAGGAGCCAGCAACATGGACCCTCTGAGTGAACAGTAACACACCAGCACCACTCAGAGTGAGGACGTGTTGTACAAGGCTCGAAACTGAGGCCGTGAATGTGCATCTTATAATTTTAATATTTGCTGGGGAGACAGTTGGACAATTTAGAAAGATCCTGTGCAGCTTTTAAACTTTAATAACGTGGGAGTTTATAAAATTTTAACACTGTCCAATTCAAATTTCTAGGCTTCAAAATGACTGACATTTTTTAATGTTGCTTGGTTTAATCTTATTTTTCAATACCCACAGTCTGGGGGAGATGTTGGTGGAGTGGGCTAGTAACCCAGAGGCCCCGGCTAATGCTCTGGGGACATGGGTTCAAATCCCATCCCAGCAGTTGGTGGAATTTACATTCCGTTAATAAATCTGGAATATAAAGCTCATCTCAGTGATGGGGACCATGAAACTATCACTGATTGTTGTAAAAACCCATCTTGTTCACTAATGTCCTTTATGAAAGGAAATCTGCAGTCCTTACACAGTCTGACCTACATGTGACTCCAGACTCACAGCTCTGTGGTTGACTTTTAACTGCCCCCTAAAATGGCATCATTGGCTGGGCCCAGCATTTATTGCCCATCACTAATTGCCCCCTTGAGAAGGTGGTGGGTGAGCTGCCTTCTTGAACTGCTGCAGTCCATGTGGTGTAGGTACACCCACAGTGCTGTTAGGGAGGGAGTTCCAGGATTTTGTCCCTGTGGTGTAGGTACACCCACAGTGCTGTTAGGGAGGGAGTTCCAGGATTTTGTCCGTGTGGTGTAGGTACACCCACAGTGCTGTTAGGGAGGGAGTTCCAGGATTTTGTCCGTGTGGTGTAGGTACACCCACAGTGCTGTTAGGGAGGGAGTTCCAGGATTTTGTCCCTGTGGTGTAGGTACACCCACAGTACTGTTAGGGAGGGAGTTCCAGGATTTTGTCCGTGTGGTGTAGGTACACCCACAGTGCTGTTAGGGAGGGAGTTCCAGGATTTTGTCCATGTGGTGTAGG
>JANJGN010002390.1:0-40000 GCA_026770705.1 Isurus oxyrinchus
ATGCATTTCACAGCCTCTTGCCATTTGGCTTATAACCTCTGTCTAAAACTCTGAGACTGAACAGGCCGGGGGCTCTTTTCTCTAGAAAAGAGGAGGCTGAGGGGGTGAGCTGATCGAGGACTTTAAAATTCTGGAAGGGTTTCGCTAGGGTCGACGTAGAGAAGATGTTTCTACTTGTTGGGGGAGAGACCAGAACTAGGGGGGGGGGCATCAATATAAGACAGTCACTAATAAATCCGATGGGGAATTCAGGAGAAACGTCTTTACCCAGAGAGTGGGGAGAATGTGGGACTCGCTGCCGCGGGGAGTGGGGAGAATGTGGGACTCGCTCCCACGGGGAGTGGGGAGAATGTGGGATTCGCTCCCGCGGGGAGTGGGGAGAATGTGGGACTCGCTCCCACGGGGAGTGGTTGAGGTGAATTGAAGGGGGGGGAAGCTGGATAAACACACGAGGGAGACAGGAATAGAAGGATATGGTGATGGGAGGAGATGAAGAGGGGGTGGGAGGAGGCTCGTGTGGGACAGAAACACCAGCACGGAGCAGAGGGGCCGAATGACCTGTTTCTGTGCTGAGAATTCTGAATAATTTTAAGTAAAATTCAGAATAGAAGCTTTAAAATGTCTTCAACAGAATATCCCCAGGTTTCTACATCACAGCGACCTCCTTTATTCATTGACACACTGTGG
The DNA here is from genome assembly GCA_026770705.1 of Isurus oxyrinchus. Taxonomy (NCBI): domain Eukaryota; kingdom Metazoa; phylum Chordata; class Chondrichthyes; order Lamniformes; family Lamnidae; genus Isurus; species Isurus oxyrinchus. The sequence goes on from JANJGN010002390.1 coordinate 688, forward strand.
GTGTCGCTGGGGCCAGCATTTATTGCCCATCCCTAATTGCCCCTTGAGAAGGTGGTGGGTGAGCCGCCTTCTTGAGCCGCTGTAGTCCCTGTGGTGTAGGTACACCCACCGTGCTGTTAAGGAGGGAGTTCCAGGATTTTGACCCAGCGACAGTGAAGGAACGGCCGATATATTTCCAAGTCAGGATGGTGAGCGGCTCGGAGGGGAACTTCCAGCTGGTGGTGTTCCCCATGTGTCTGCTGCCCTTGTCCTTCTAGGTGGTAGAGGTCGTGGGTTTGGAAGGTGCCGTCGAAGGAAAAAAATAAAAGCAAAATACTGTGGATGCTGGAAATCTGAAACAAAAACAGAAAATGCTGAAAAAGTTCAGCAGGTCTGGCTGCGTCTGTGCAGAGAGAGACAGGGTTAATGTTTCAAGTCTTGTCTGACTCTTCAGCTCTGGAGAGAAGTAAGGAAGGGGCCTTGGTGAGCTGCTGCAGTGCATCCATGGAAACTGCCGTTCACCCCTTCTTCCAGTACTGGCTCTGGGATCCTTCATATCCACCCGAGAGGGCAGACGGGGGCCTCAGTTTCATGTCTCTCCTGAAAGACAGCACGTCCGGCAGTGCAACACTCCCTCCGTACTGACCCTCCGACTGTGGCGGGGGCCGGAGGGCTGCTCACGTTGTCCCGTTATTAAAAAAGGGAGGAAGGGATAGACCAGGAAATTACAGGCCAGTCAGTCTATCCTCAGTGGTGGGGTATTTACCAGAAACAATTCTGAGGGACAGGGTATTTCTGCACTTGGAGAGACAGGGATTAATTGGGAATAGTCAGAAAGGATTTGTTAAGGGAAGGTCATGGCTGACAAATTTGATTGAGGTTTTTGAAGAGGTAACCAGGAGTGTTGATGAGCGTGATGCATTTGATGTGGTCTGTATGGGCTTTAGCAAGGCTTTTCTTAAGGTCCCTCATGGCAGACTGGTCAAGAAAGTAAAAACCCATGGGATCCAAGGCAAAGTGGCACATTGGATCCAAAACTGGCTGAGAGGCAGGAAGCAGAGGGCGATGGTAGAGGGATGTTTCTGTGACTGGAAGTCTGTTTCCAGTGAGGTTGCGCAGGACTCGGTGCTGGGGCCCTTGCTGATGGTGGTGTACATAAATGATTTGGACTTAAATGTTGGGAGTATGATCGAGAAGTTTGCGGATGGCACGAAAATTGGCAGGGTGGTAGATGGTGAGGAGGATAGCCATAAACTGCAGGAGGATATCAATGGACTGGTCAGGTGGGCAGAGCAGTGGCAAATGGAATTCAACCCAGAAAAGTGTGAGATAATACACTTGGGGAGGGCTAACAAGGCAAGGGGTTACACTATGAATGGTAGGACCCTGGAAAGTACTGAAGACCAGAGGGATCTTGGTGTGCATATCCACAGATCCCTGAAGGTATCGGGACAGGTAGATAAGGTGGTTAAGATGGCATATGGGATTCTTGTCTTCATTAGCCGAGGCATAGAATATAAGAGCAGGGAGGTTATGCTGGAACTGTATAAAACACTGGTTAGGCCACAACTGGAGTACTGTGAGCAGTTCTGCTCACATTATAGGAAGGATGTGATTGCACTGGAGGGTGCAGTGGAGATTTCCCAGGATGCTGCCTGGGCTGGAGGGTCTGAGCTAGGAGGAAAGATTGGGTAGGCTGGGGTTGTTTTCCTTGGAGCAGCGAAGGTTGAGAGGGGACCTGATAGAGACGTATAAAATTATGAGGGGCACAGATAGGGTGGATAGGAAGGGACTTTTTCCATTAGTAGAGGGGTTAATAACCAGGGGGCATAGATTTAAGGTAAGAGGGAGAAGGATAAGAGGGGAGTTGAGAATTTTTTTTCACCCAGAGGGTGGTGGGGGTCTGGAACTCACTGCCTGAAAGGGTGGTTGAGTCAGAAACTCTTGTAACATTTAAGAAGTATTTAGATATTCACTTGTGTTACCATAGCCTCCGGGGCTATGGGTCAAGCGCTGGAAAACGGGATTAGTGTCGTCAGATCTTTGTTGACCGGCGTGGACAGGATGGGCCAAATGGCCTCCTTCTGTGCTGCAAACATTTATGAGTCTAGGAGTGTGGCACTCCCTCAGTACTGACCCTCCAACAGTGCGGCACTCCCTCAGTACTGACCCTCCAACAGTGTGGCACTCCCTCAGTACTGACCCTCCGACTGTACGGCACTCCCTCAGTACGAACCCTCCAACAGTGCAGCGTTCCCTCAGTACTGACCTTCCGACAGTGCGGCACTCCCTCAGTACTGACCCTCCGACAGTGCGGCACTCCCTCAGTACTGACCCTCCGACAGTGCGGCACTCCCTCAGTACTGACCTTCCGACAGTGCGGCGCTCCATCAGTACTGACCCTCCGACAGTACGGCACTCCCTCAGTACTGACCCTCCGACAGTGCGGCGCTCCCTCAGTACTGACCCTCCGACAGTGTGGCGCTCCCTCAGTACTAACCCTCCGACAGTGCGGCGCTCCCTCAGTACTGACCCTCTGACAATGTGGCGCTCCTTCAGTACTGATCCTCTGACAGTGCAGCGCTCCCTCAGTACTGACCCTCCGACAGTGCGGCGCTCCCTCAGTATGGACCCTACGACAGCGCGGGACTCCTTCAGTACTGATCCTCCGACAGTGCGGCACTCCCTCAGTACTGACCCTCCCACAGTGCAGCACTCCCTCAGTACTGACCCTCCGACAGTGCGGCGCTCCCTCAGTACTGACCCTCCCACAGTGCGGCGCTCCCTCAGTACTGGTCCGAACTGGAGTACCATGTTAAGTGTACAAGACTGTTCAGACCAGCGCTGGTCATTTGCCAAGTGTCAGTCTGGATTATGGACTTGGGCCTCTGGAGTGCGGACTCCAGCCCAGAGGCTGCTGACTGAGAGGGCAAGTGTGCTACACACTGAGCTTTAGACCTGTACTATACAGGGCAGCAAGAGCTTTCATATTGAGTTTTCATATGAACTCCAACGTGATGCAGTATCTCTCACATCCACCAGAGATCCTGAAGACAGTTCGATGGTGCTTCCAGCTCAGCTAAACAGTGACACCTGGTGACAGGAAGCATTAACTATCCAAAGATTTGGTTAAATTGCAAAAATCCATGCAGATGAAATCTGTGTATCGAGATACTTCTCTATCCATTTACCTCAACTTAAAAGAGGTTCCAAGTGGACCTTTGCTCTCACTTGTTTTATTCATTTCATGGGACGTGGGTGTCGCTGGGCGGGGTCCAGCATTTATTGCCCATCCCTAACTGCCCCTTGAGAAGGTGGTGGGTGAGCCGCCTTCTTGAGCCGCTGCAGTCCCTGTGGTGTAGGTACACCCACTGTGCTGTTAGGGAGGGAGTTCCAGGATTTGGACCCAGCGACAGTGAAGGAACGGCCGATATATTTCCAAGTCAGGATGGTGAGGGGCTCGGAGGGGAACTTGCAAGTGGTGGTGTTCCCCATGTGTCTGCTGCCCTTGTCCTTCTAGATGGTAGAGGTTGTGGGTTTGGAAGGTGCTGTCTAAGGAGCCTTGGTGAGTTGCTGCAGTGCATCTTGTAGATGGTACACACACTGCTGTTACTGTGCGTCGGTGGTGGAGGGAGTGAATGTTTGTGGATGGGGTGCCCATCAAGCGGGGCTGCTTTGTCCTGGATGGTGTCGAGCTTCTTGAGTGTTGTGGGAGCTGCACTCACCCAGGCAAGTGGGGAGTATTCCATCTCACTCCTGACTTGTGCCTTGTAGATGGTGGACAGACTTTGGGGAGTCAGGAGGTGAGTTACTCACTGCAGGATTCCCAGCCTCTGACCTGCTCTTGTAGCCACAGTATTTATATGGCTGGTCCAGTTCAGTTTCTGGTCAATGGGCGATCCCTCAGTACTGACCCTCCGACAGTGCGGCGCTCCCTCAGTACTGACCCTTGACTGTGCAGTGCTCCCTCAGGAATGACCCTCCAACAGTGCGGCGCGTACTCAGTACTGACTCTCCGACAGTGCGTCCCTCAGTATTGACCTTCTGACAGTGCGACACTCCCTCAGTACTGACCCTCCGACAGTGCGTCCCTCAGTATTGACCTTCTGACAGTGCGACACTCCCTCAGTACTGACCCTCCGACAGTGTAACACTCCCTCAGTGCTGACCCTCCGACAGTGCGGCACTCCCTCAGTGCTGACCCTCCGACAGTGCGGCACTCCCTCAGTGCTGACCCTCCGACAGTGCGGCGCTCCCTCAGTACTGACCCTCCGACTGTGCGGCACTCCCTCAGTGCTGACCCTCCGACAGTGCGGCACTCCCTCAGTACTGACCCTCCGACTGTGCGGCACTCCCTCAGTACTGACCCTCTGACAGTGCGGCACTCCCTCAGTACTGACCTTCTGACAGTGTGGCACTCCCTCAGTACTGACCCTCCGACAGTGCGGCACTCCCTCAGTACTGACCCTCCGACAGTGCGGCACTCCCTCAGTGCTGACCCTCCGACAGTGCGGCGCTCCCTCAGTACTGACCCTCCGACTGTGCGGCACTCCCTCAGTGCTGACCCTCCGACAGTGCGGCACTCCCTCAGTACTGACTCTCCGACAGTGCGGCGCTCCCTCAGTACTGACCCTCCGACTGTGCGGCACTCCCTCAGTACTGACCCTCCGACAGTGCGGCACTCCCTCAGTACTGACCCTCCGACAGTGCGGCACTCCCTCAGTACTGACTCTCCGACAGTGTGGCGCTCCCTGAGTACTGACCCTCCGACAGTGCGGCGCTCCCTCAGTACTGACCCTCTGACAGTGCGACACTCCATCAGCATTGACCCTCCGACAGTGCGACACTCCCTCAGTACTGACCCTCCGACAGTGTAACACTCCCTCAGTGCTGACCCTCCGACAGTGCGGCACTCCCTCAGTGCTGACCCTCCGACAGTGCAGCACTCCCTCAGTGCTGACCCTTCGACAGTGCGACACTCCCTCAGTACTGACCCTCCGACAGTGTAACACTCCCTCAGTGCTGACCCTCCGACAGTGCGGCACTCCCTCAGTGCTGACCCTCCGACAGTGCGGCACTCCCTCAGTGCTGACCCTCTGACAGTACGGCACTCCCTCAGTACTGACCCTCCGACAGTCGGCGCTTCCTCAGTACTGACCCTCCAACAGTGCGGCGTGCACTCAGTACTGACCCTCCAACAGTGCGGCGCTCCCTCAGTACTGACCCTCCAACAGTGTGGCACTCCCTCAGTACTGACCCTCCGACAGTGCGGCGCTCCCTCAGTACTGACCCTCCGACAGTGCGGCACTCCCTCAGTACTGACCCTCCAACAGTGCGGCACTCCCTCAGTACTGACCCTCCGACAGTGCGGCGCTCCCCTCAGTACTGACCCTTCTGACAGTGTGGTGCTCCCTCAGTACTGACCCTCTGACAGTGCGACACTCCCTCAGTACTGACCCTCCGACAGTGCGGCACTCCCTCAGTGCTGACCCTCCGACAGTGCGGCGCTCCCTCAGTACTGACCCTCCGACAGTGCGGCGCTCCCTCAGTACTGACCCTCCGACAGTGCGGCGCTCCCTCAGTACTGACCCTCCGACAGTGTAACACCCCCCTCAGCACTCCTCAGGACCGGCGCTGGAAGTGTCGGCTTGGATGATGGGGCTCGAGTCTCTGGAGTGGGTCTCAAACCCACGAACATCCGACTGAAACGGGGGGTGGTGAGAGCAACCCACTGAGTCTTAGCTGACACAGTCCCACCTGCCTCTTCAGCTGCTATCAGGGACGGTATTAGGCGTTTTGTAGAGTGTCACAACAACCTTAATTCAGGCTGTCTCCTGTGACACCAACTTCACATAGCTCCCAACCAGTGGAGGATCCCCAATCCTGCTGGCAATTCCTGATTCATGCTGAGCAACACCACGGGAGGTCCACTAGTGGCATTTTGAAATGGTGGTGGGATTCATTTGCAGCTCAGGAAAGTTATATTGGCCCTCGGAGTGAGGGGGTGGGGGGAGGGGAGAGCAGCGCAGATTGACCAGAACCATCCCGGGGCTGAAAGGGTTAAACTCCGAGGGCGGGTCACACACACACACACACACACACACACACACACACACACACACACACACACACACACACACACACACACACACACACACACGGTGGGGGCGAGTGGGAATCTGGAACTCTTACCCCCAGGGAGCAAGTGGCAGGGTGCGGTCCACCTGGGGAGGTCAGCTGTGAAGCCTCGTGCAGTTGAACAGCCCGTTAGCTCATCACTGTTGTGAAGGGATGGAGATACCCAGTGGCAGAGCGTGGGGTGGATACAGGACGATGTTGGAGCCGCACTTCAGATGGCTCTTGAGTTAGGGAAGGAAGGAGCAAGGGAAGGTCTTGCATTTATGCAGCACCCAACACCACCTCCGGGCATATCCAAGTGCTTCACAGGTCAATGAAGTCATTTCGAAGTGTGCGCGCTATCATCAATATGGAGTGAAATCATCAGTGAGCTACAATCATCCTTGGGATGCGCATCAAAGGCAATGGAGGGATTCACGGAGATGAACCCAGGGTTGGAAACCCAAAAAATCAAAATGGGCGCTCTCACCAGAAGATCAGGGAGAAGGTCAAGAGGACAAATAATCGAGGGGCTTTGTAAGGTCAGTGAGCTCTTCAAGGGAATCAACTTAAAGGGTTAGTGAGTATTTGAGAATAATTCTTCAAAGACGTCCATGGGAAAAGGTGCAAAGTGGGGTTAAAGTCAGAACCATCCCACCGATTACCCCCCTACTCCACGAACTCCCAACACAGGTCCCCAGTCTGGTGATGCCTCGATTTTAAACGTCTCATCCTCATGTTGATATCCCTCCTCGTTAACCTCACTATCTCTGTAACCTCATCCAGCCACTACACCCTCACTATCTCTATAAACTCCTCCAGCCCCTCCCTATCTCTGTAAACTCATCCAGCCGCTACCCCCTCCCTATCTCTGTAAACTCCTCCAGCACACACGCACCTCCCTAAATCTGTAACCGCCTGCAGCCGCTACAACTCTATCTCTGGAACTTCCTCCAGTCCCTACACCCCTCCCTATCTCTGTAACCTCCCCCAGCACCTACACCCCTCCCTATCTCTGGAACTTCCTCCAGTCCCTACACCCCTCCCTATCTCTGTAACCTCCCCCAGCACCTACACCCCTCCCTATCGCTGTAACCTCCTCCAGCCCCTACAACCCTCCCTATCTCAGTAACCTCCTCCAGACCCGACACCCCTCCCTATCTCTGTATCCCCCTCCAGCCACTACACTCCTCACAATCTCTGTAACCTCCTCCAGCCACTACACCCCTCCCTATCTCTGTATCCCCCTCCAGCCACTACACCCCTCCCTCTCTCTGTAACCTCCTCCAGCCCCTACACACCTCCCTATCTCTGAAATCTGCTCCAGGCCCTACATCCCTCCCTATCTCTGTAACCTCCTCCAGCCCCTACATCCCTCCCTATCTCTGTAACCTCCTCCAGCCCCTACACCCCTCCCTATCTCTGTAACCTCCTCCAGCCCCTACACCCCTCCCTATCTGTGTAACCTACTCCAGCCCCTAAACCCCTCCTTATCTCTGTAATTTCCTCCAGCCCCTACACCCCTCCCTATCTCTGTAACCTCCTCCAGCCCCAACACAGCTCCCTATTTCTGTAACCTCCTCCAGCCCCTACACCCCTCCCTATCTCTGTAAACTCCTCCATCCCCTACACCCCTCCCTATCTCTGTAACCTCCTCCAGCCCCTACACCCCTCCCTATCTCTGTAACTTCCAGCAGCCCATACAACCCGCCCTATGTCTGTAACCTCCTCCAGCCCCTACACCCCTCCCTATTTCTGTAAATAACTTGAGCCTCTACAACCTCCCTATCTCTGTACCTTCCCCACTCTCTACATCCCCCGTATCTCTGTAAAGTCCTCCAGCCCCTACGCCCACTCTCTAACTCGGTAACCTCCTCCAGCCCCGACAACCTGCCTATCTTTGTAACCTCCTGCAGCCACAACAACCGTCCCGATCTCTGTAACCTCCTCAAGCCCCTCCCTAACTCTGTAACCTCCACCAGCCGCTATACCCCTCCCTATCTCTAACCTCCTCCAGCCCCTAAACTCCTCCCTATCTTTGTAACCTCCTCCAGCCCCAACACCCCTCCCGGTCTCTGTAACCTCCTCCAGCCCCTACACCCCTCCCTGTTCTGTAATCTCCTCCAGCCCCTAAACCCCTCCCTAACTCTGCAACATCCTTCAGCCCCTACACCCCTCCCTATCTCTGTAACCTCCTCCAGCCCTACAACCCACCCTATCTCTGTAACCTCCTCCAGTCCCTACACCCCCTTTCTAACTCAGTAACCTCCTCCAGCCCCTACACACCTCCCTATCTCTGTAACCTCCTCCAGTCCCTACAACCCCTCCCTAACTCTGTAACCTCCTCCAGCCCCTACAACCCTCCATATCTCCGGAACCTCCTCCAGCCCCTACATCCCTATCTCTGTACCCTCCCCATACCCTACATCCCCCCATCTCTGTAAAGTCCTCTAGTCCCTGCACCCCTCCCTATCTCGGTAACCTCCTCCAGCCCCTACACCCCTAACTATCTCTGTAACCGCCTGCAGCCGCTACAACCCTCACTATCTATGTAACTTCCTCCAGCCCCTACACCCCTCCCTATCTCTGTAACCTTCTCCAGCCCCTACAACCCTCCCTATCTCAATAACCTCCTCCAGCCCCTACACCCCTCCCGATCTCTGTAACCACCTCCAGGCCCTACACACCTCCCTATCTCTGTGACCTCCTCCAGCCCCGACACACCTCCCTATCTCTGTATCCCCCTCCAGCCCCTAAACTCCTTCCTATCTTTGTAACCTCCTCCAGCCCCAACACCTCTCCCTATCTCTGTAACCTCCACCAGCCCCTGCACCCCACCCTATCTCTGTAAACTCCTCCAGCACCTACACCCCTCCCTATCTCTGTAACCTCCTCCAGCCCCTACACCCCTCCCTATCTCTGTAACCTCCTCCAGCCCCTAGACCCCTCCCTATCTGTGTAAATTCCTCCAGGCCCTACACCCCTCCCTATCTCTGTAATCTCCTCCAGCCCCGACACCCCTCCCTATCTCTGTAACCTCGTCTAGCCCCTACACCCATCACTATCTCTGGAACCTCCCCCAGCCCCTACTCCCCTCCCTATCTCTGTAACCTCCTCCAGTCCCTACACCCCCTTTCCAACTCAGTAACCTCCTCCAGCCCCTACAAACCTCCCTATCTCTGTAACCTCCTCCAGTCCATACAATCCCTCCCTACCTCTGTACCCTCCCCACACCCTACATCCCCCCATCTCTGTTAAGTCCTCCAGCCCCTACACCCCTCCCTATCTCTGTAACTTCCTCCAGCCCCTGCACCCCTCCCTATCTCTGTAACCTCCTCCAGCCCCTACACCCCTCCCTATCTCTGTAAACTCCTCCAGCCGCTAAACCCATCCCTATCTCTGTAACCTCCTCCAGCCCCTACACATCTCCCTATCTCTGTAAACTCCTCCAGCCCCTACACACCTCCCTATCTCTGTAACCTCCTCCAGCCCCTACACCCCTCCCTATCTCTGTAACCTCCTCCAGCCCCTACACCCCTCCCTATCTCCGTAACCTCCTCCAGCCCCAACACGCCTCCCTATTTCTGTAACCTCCTCCAGCTCCTACACCCCCTCCCTAACTCTGTAAGCTCCTCCAGCCCCTACAACCCTCCATATCTCTGTAACCTCCTCCAGTCCCTACACGCCTCCCTATTTCTGTAACCTCCTCCAGCCCCTACACCACCTCCCTAACTCTGTAAGCTCCTCCAGCCTCTACAACCCTCCATATCTCTGTAACCTCATCCAGCCCCTACGCTCGTCATCTCTGTAAACTCCTCCTGCCAGTACACCCCTCCCTATCTCTGTAACATCCCTTTGCCCTTACACCCCTCCCTATTTCAGTATCCTCCTACAGCCCCGACACCACTCACTATCTCTGTAACCTCCTCCAGCCCCTACACTCCTCCCTATCTCTGTAACCTCCTCCAGCCCCTACACTCCTCCCTATCTCTGTAATCTCCTCCAGCCCCGACACCCCTCCCTATCTCTGTAACCTCGTCCAGCCCCTACACCCATCACTATCTCTGGAACCTCCCCCAGCCCCTACTCCCCTCCCTATCTCTGTAACCTCCTCCAGCCATACAACCCACCCTATCTCTGAAACCTCCTCCAGTCCCTACACCCCCTTTCCAACTCAGTAACCTCCTCCAGCCCCTACAAACCTCCCTATCTCTGTAACCTCCTCCAGTCCATACAATCCCTCCCTACCTCTGTACCCTCCCCACACCCTACATCCCCCCATCTCTGTTAAGTCCTCCAGCCCCTACACCCCTCCCTATCTCTGTAACTTCCTCCAGCCCCTGCACCCCTCCCTATCTCTGTAACCTCCTCCAGCCCCTACACCCCTCCCTATCTCTGTAAACTCCTCCAGCCGCTAAACCCATCCCTATCTCTGTAACCTCCTCCAGCCCCTACACATCTCCCTATCTCTGTAAACTCCTCCAGCCCCTACACACCTCCCTATCTCTGTAACCTCCTCCAGCCCCTACACCCCTCCCTATCTCTGTAACCTCCTCCAGCCCCTACAACCCTCCCTATCTCCGTAACCTCCTCCAGCCCCAACACGCCTCCCTATTTCTGTAACCTCCTCCAGCTCCTACACCCCCTCCCTAACTCTGTAAGCTCCTCCAGCCCCTACAACCCTCCATATCTCTGTAACCTCCTCCAGCCCCTACACGCCTCCCTATTTCTGTAACCTCCTCAGCCCCTACACCACCTCCCTAACTCTGTAAGCTCCTTCAGCCTCTACAACCCTCCATATCTCTGTAACCTCATCCAGCCCCTACGCTCGTCATCTCTGTAAACTCCTCCTGCCAGTACACCCCTCCCTATCTCTGTAACATCCCTTTGCCCTTACACCCCTCCCTATTTCAGTAACCTCCTACAGCCCCGACACCACTCACTATCTCTGTAACCTCCTCCAGCCCCTACACTCCTCCCTATCTCTGTAACCTTCTGCAGCCCCTACACCCCTCCCTATATCTGTAAAATCCTGCAACCCCTACACCCCTCCCTATCTCTGTAACATCCTCCAGCCGCTACAACCCTCCAAATCACTGAAACCTCCTCCTGCTCCTACACCCTTCCCTATCTCTGTAAACTCCTGCAGCCCCTACACCCCATCCAATCTCTGTAACCTCCTCCAGCCCCTACACCCCTCCCTAACTCTGTAACCTCCTCCAGCCCCTACAACCCTCCCTATCTCTGTAACCTCCTCCTGAACCTACACCCCTCCCTATCTCTGTAAACTCCTGCAGCCCCTACACCCCTCCCAATCTTTGTAACCTCCTGCAGACCATACACCCCTCCCTATCTCTGTAACCTCCTCCAGCCCCTACACCCCCTCCCTATCTCTGTAACCGCCTCCAGCCCCTACAACCCTCCCTATCTCTATAACCTCCTGCAGCCCCTACACCCCTCGTTATCTTTGTAACCTCCTCCAGCCCCTACACCCATCCCTATATCTGTAACCTCCTCCAGCCCCTACACCCCTCCTTATATCTGTAACATCCTTCAGCCTCTTCACCCCTCCCTATCTCTGTAACCTACAACAGCCCCTACAACCCTCCCTATGTCTGTAACCTCCTCCAGCACCTACACCCCTCCCTATCTCTGTAACCTCCTGCAGCCCCTACACCCCTCCCTATCTCTGTAACCTCCTCCAGCCCCTACACCCTTCCCTATCTCTGTAACCTCCTCCAGCACCTACACCCCTCCCTTTCTCTGTAACCTCCTCCAGCCCTTACACCCCCCCATCTCTGTATCCTCCTCCAGACCCTACACCCCTCCCTATCTCTGTATCCTCCTCCAGACCCTACACCCCTCCCTATTTCTTTAACCTCCTTCAGCCCCTACACCCCTCCCTATCTCTGAAACTTCCTGCAGCCCCTACAACCCTCCTTATTTCTGGAACCACCTCGAGCCCCTACAACCCTCCCTATCTCTCTAACCTCCTCCAGCTTCTACACCCCTCCCTATCTCTGTAACCTCCTCCACACCTTACATCCCTATCTCTGTACCCTCCCCACACCCTACATTACCCCTATCTCTGTAACCTCTTCCAGCCCTTACACCCCTCCCTATCTTTGTAACCTCGTCCAGCCCCTACACCGCCTCCCTAACTCTGTAACAACCTCCAGCTCCTAAAACCCTCCCTATCTCTGTAACCTTCTCCAGCCCCTACACCCCCTCCCTAACTCTATAACCACCTCCAACACCCACATCTCTCCCTATCGCTGTACCCTCTCCACCTCCGACATCGCTCCCTATCTCTTTAACCTCCTCCAGCTCCTACACCCTACCTAAACCTGTAAACTCCTCGAGCCCCTACAACCCTCCCTATCTCTGTAACCTCCTCCAGCCCCTACACCCCTCCCTATCTCTGTAAACTCATCCAGCCCCTACACCCGTCCCGAACTCTGTAACCTCCTCCAGCCCCTACACCCCTCCCTATCTCTGTAACCTCCTCCAGCCCCTACAACCCTCCCCATCTCTGTAACCTCCTCCAGCCCCTACACCCCTCCCTATCTCTGTAAACTCCTGCAGCCCCTACACCCCTCCCTATCTCTGTAAGCTCCTGCAGTCCCTACACACCTCCCTATCACTGTAACCTCCTCCAGCACCTACATCCCTCCCTATCTCTGTAACCTCCTCCAGCCCCTACACCCCTCCCTATCTCTATAACCCCATCCAGCCCCTTCACCCTTCCCTACCTCTGTAACATCCTACAGCCCATACACACCCACCCTAACTCTATAACCTCCTGCAGCCCCTACACCACTCCCTATCTCTGATACCTCCTCCAGCCCTGACAGGCCTAACTCTGTACACTCCCAACCCCCAGTTCTCTCCCAATCTCTGTACCCTCCGCACCCCCTACATTCCGCCCTATCTTTGTAACCTCCTCCAGTCCTTACACCACTCACTATCTCTTTAACCTCCTCCAGCCCCGACGCCCCTCCCTAACTCTGCAACCTCCTCCAGCCCATACACCCTTCCCTATCTCTGTAACCTCCTCCAGCCCCTACACCCCTCCCCGTCTCTGTAACATCCTCCAGCCCCTACACCCCTCCCTATCTCTGTAACCTCCTCCAGCACCTACACCCCTCCCTATCTCTGTAACCTCCTGCAGCCCCTACACCCCTCCCTATCTCTGTAACCTCCTCCAGCCCCTACACCCCTCCCTATCTCTGTAACCTCCTCCAGCTCCTACACCTCTCCCTATCTCTAACCTCCTCCAGCCCCTACACGCCTGCCTAACTCTGTAAGCACCGCCAGCCCCTACAACCCTCCATATCTCTGTAACCTCCTTCAGCCCCTATGCCCCTCATCTCTGTATCGCCTCCAGTCCCCACATCCCTCCCTATCTCTGTACCCTCCGCACCCCCTACATTCCTCCCTATCTTTGTAACCTCCTCCAGCCCTTACACCCCTCCCTATCTCTGTAACCTCCTCCAGCCCTTACACCCCTCCCTATCTCTGTAACCTCCGCCAGCCCCTACACCCCACCCTATCTCAGTAACCTCCTGAAGCCCCAACACCCCTCCCTATCTCTGTAACCTCCTGCAGAACCAACACCCCTCCCTATCTCTGTAACCTCCTCCATCCCCTACACCCCTCCCTATCTCAGTAACCTCCTGAAGCCCCAACACCCCTCCCTATCTCTGTAACCTCCTGCAGCCCCTACATCCCTCCCTATCTCTGATACCTCCTCCAGCCCCGACAGGCCTAACTCTGTACACTCCCAACCCCCACATCCCTCCCTATCTCTGTACCCTCCGCACCCCCTACATTCCTCCCTATCTTTGTAACCTCCTCCAGTCCTAACACCACTCACTATCTCTTTAACCTCCTGCAGCCCCGACACCCCTCCCTAACTCTGCAACCTCCTCCAGCCAATACAACCCTCCATATCTCTGTAACCTCCTCCAGCCCCTACACCCCTCCCTATCTCTGTAACCTCCTCCAGCCCCTACACCCCTCCCTATGTCTGTCACCTCCTGCAGCCCCAACAGCCCTCCCTATCTCTGTAACCTCCTGCAGACCCTACACCTCTCCCTATCTCTGTAACCTCCTCCAGCTCCTACACCCCTCCCTATCTCTAACCTCCTCCAGCCCCTACACCCCTCCCTATCTCTGTAACCTCCTGCAGCCCCTACACCCCTCCCTATCTCTGATACGTCCTCCAGCCCCGACAGGCCTAACTCTGTACACTCCCAACCCCCACATCCCTCCCTATCTCTGTACCCTCCGCACCCCCTACATTCCTCCCTATCTTTGTAACCTCCTCCAGTCCTAGCACCACTCACTATCTCTTTAACCTCCTCCAGCCCCGACACCCCTCCCTAACTCTGCAACCTCCTCCAGCCCCTAAAACCCTCCCTATCTGTGTAACCTCCTGCAGCCCCTACACCCCTCCCAATCTCTGTAACCTCCTGCAGACCCTACACCCCTCCCTATCTCTGTACCCTCCTCCAGCCCCTACACCCCTCCCTATCTCTGTAACCTCCTCCAGCCCCACAACCCTCCATATCTCTGTAACCTTATCCAGGCCCTATGCCCCTCTCTATCTCTGTAACCTGCTACAGCCGCTGCAACCCTCCCTATCTCTAACTTCCGCCAGCCCCTAAACCCCTCCCTATCTGTGTAACCTACTCCAGCCTCTGCACCCCTCCCTTTCACTGTAAACTCCTGCAGCCCCTACACCCCTCCCTATCTCCGTAACCTCCTCCATCTCCTACAGGCCTTCCTATCTCTGTAACGTCCTCCAGACCATACACCCCTCCCTAAATCTGTAACGTCCTGCAGCCCCAACACCCCTCCCTATCTCTGTAACCTCCTGCAGACCCTACACCCCTCCCTATCTCTGTAAACTCCTCAAGCCCCTACACCCCTCCCTAACTCTGTAACCTCCTCCAGCCCCTACAACCCTCCATGTCTCTGTAAACTCCTCCAGCCCCGACGCCCCTCATCCCTGTAACCTCCTGCATACCCTATACCCCTCCCTATCTCTAACTTCCTCCAGCCCCTAAAATACTCCCTATCTCTGTAAACTCCTCCAGCCCCTACACACTCCCTATCTTTGTAACCTCCTCCAGCCCATACAATCCTCCCTATCTCTGTAACACCCTGCAGACCCTACACACCTCCCTATTTCTGTAACCTCCTGCAGCCCCTACACCCCTCACTATCTCTGTAACCTCCTCCAGCCCCTACACCCCTATCTCTGTACCCTCCTCCAGCCACTACAGGCCTCCCTATCTCTGTACACTCCCCACCCCCAACATCCCTCCCTATCTCTGTAACCTCCTCCAGCCCATACACCCCCTCCCTAACTCTGTAACCTCCTCCAGCCCCTACAACCCTCCATATCTCTGTAACCTCTTCCTGCCGCTACGCCCCTCATCTCTGTAACATCCTGCAGACCCTACACCCCTCCCTATCTCTGTAACTTCCTCCAGCCCCTAGAACCTTCCCTATCTCTGTAACCTCCTCTAGCCCCTACACACCTCCCTATCTCTGTAACCTCCGCTAGCCCCTACACCCCTCCCTATCTCTGTAACCTCCTGCAGATCCTACACCTCTCCCTATCTCTGTAACCTCCTCCAGCTCCTACACCCCTCCCTATCTCTAACCTCCTCCATCCCCAGACCCCTCCCTATCTCAGTAACCTCCTGAAGCCCCAACACCCCTCCCTATCTCTGTAACCTTATCCAGCCCCTATGCCCCTCCCTATCTCTGTAACCTCCTCCAGCCCCAACAACCCTCCCTATCTCTGTAACCTCCTGCAACCCCTACACCCCTCCCTATCTCTGATACCTCCTCCAGCCCCGACAGGCCTAACTCTGTACACTCCCAACCCCCACATCCCTCCCTATCTCTGTACCCTCCGCACCCCCTACATTCCTCCCTATCTTTGTAACCTCCTCCAGTCCTAACACCACTCACTATCTCTTTAACCTCCTCCAGCCCCGACACCCCTCCCTAACTCTGCAACCTCCTCCAGCCAATACAACCCTCCATATCTCTGTAACCTCCTCCAGCCCCTATGCCCCTCCCTTTCTCTGTAACCTCCTCCAGCCCCTACACCCCTATCTCTGTAAACTCCGCCGGCCCCTACACCCCTCCCTATCTCTGTAACGTCCTGCAGCCCCTACACCCCTCCCTATCTCTGTAACCTCCTCCAGCCCCTACACCCCTCCCTATCTCTGTAACCTCCTGCAGACCCTCCACCCCTATCTCTGTAACCTCCTCCATCCCCTACACACCTCCCTATCTCTGTAACCTCCTGCAGACCCTACACCCCTCCCTATCTCTGTAAACTCCTGCAGACCCTACACCGCTCCCTAACTCTGCAACCTCCTCCAGCCCCAACACCCCTCCCTATCTCTGTAACCTCCTGCAGACCCTCCACCCCTATCTCTGTAACCTCCTCCATCCCCTACACACTCCCTATCTCTGTAACCTCCTCCAGCCCCTACGCCCCTCATTTCTGTAACCTCCTCCAGCCCCTACACACTCCCTATCTTTGTAACCTCCTCCAGCCCCTACAACCCTCCCTATCTCTGTAACCTCCTGCAAATCCTACACCCCTCCCTATCTCTGTAACCTCCTGCTGACCCTACACCCCTCCCTATCTCTGTAACCTCCTCCAGCCCGTGCACCCCTCCTTATCTCTGTACCCACCCCACCCCCTACATCCCTCCCTATCTCTGTAACCTCCTCCAGCCCCTAAACCCCCTCCCTATCTCCGTAACCGCCTCCAGCCCCTACAACACTCCACATCTCTGTAACCTCCTCCAGCCCCTACGCCCCTCATCTTTGTAACCTCCTGCAGCCCCTACACCCCTCGCTATCTTTGTAACCTCCTCCAGCCCATACACCCATCCCTATATCTGTAACCTCCTCCAGCCCCTACACCCCTCTCATATCTGTAACCTCCTTCAGCCCCTTCACCCCTCCCTATCTCTGTAACCTCCACCAGCCCCTGCACCCCTTACTATCTCTGTAACCTCCTCCAGACCCTACACACCTCCCTATCTCTGTAACCTCCTCCAGCCCCTACACACCTCCCTATCTCTGTAACCTCCTGCAGCCCCAACAGCCCTCCCTATCTCTGTAACCTCCTGCAGACCCTACACTTCTCCCTATCTCTGTTATCTCCTCCAGCTCCTACACCCCTCCCTATCTCTAACCTCCTCCAGTCCCTACACCCCTCCCTAACTCTGTAAGGACCGCCAGCCCCTACAACATATATCTCTGTAACCTCCTTCAGCCCCTATGCCCCTCATCTCTGTAATCTCCTCCAGTCCCTACACCCCTCCTTATCTCTGTAACCTCCAGTAGCCCCAACAACCCTCCCTATCTCTGTAACCTCCTGCAGACCCTACACCCCTTCCTATCTCTGTAACCTCCTCCAGCTCCTACACCCCTCCAAATCTCTGTAACCTCTTCCAGCCCCTAAAACCTTGCCTATCTCTGTAACCTCCTCCAGCCCCTACGCCCCTCATTTCTGTAACCTCCTCCAGCCCCTATGCCCCTCCCTAACTCTGTAACCTGCTACAGCTGCTGCAACCCTCCCTACCTCTAAATTCCTCCAGCCCCTAAAACCCTCCCTATCTGTGTAACCTCCTCCAGCACCTACACCCCTCCCTTTCTCTGTAACCTCCTCCGACCCCTACACCCCTATCTCTGTAACCTCCTCCAGACCTTACACCCCTCCCTATCTCTGTATCCTCCGCCAGCCCCTACACCCCTCCCTATCTCTGTAACCTCCTCCAGCCACTACACCCCTCCCTATCTCTGTAACCTCCTCCAGCCCCTACACCCCTCCCTATCTCTGTAACCTCCTCCAGCATCTACAACCCTCCCTATCTCTGTAACCTCCTCCAGCCCCTACACCCCTCCCTATCTCTGTAACCTCCTGCAGCCCCTACAATCCTCCCTAAATCTGTAACCTCCTGCAGCCCCAACACCCCTCCCTATCTGTGTAACGTCCTGCAGACCCTACGCCCCTCCCTATCTCTGTAACCTCCTCCAGCCCGTGCACCCCTCCCTATCGCTGTACCCTCCCCACCCCCAAAATCCCTCCCTATCTCTGTAACCTCCTCCAGCCCCTAAACTCCTCCCTATCTGTGTAACCTCCTCCAGCCTCTGTACCCCTCCCTCTCTCTGTAAACTCCTGGAGACCCTACACCCCTCCCTATCTCTGTAACCTCCTCCAGCCCCTACACCCCTCCCTATCTCTGTAACCTCCTCCAGCCCCTACACTCTTCCCCATCTCTGTAACCTCCTCCAGCCCCTACACCCCTCCCTCCCTATCTCTGTAACCTCCTCCAGCCCCTACAACCCTCCCTATCTCTGTAACCTCCTCCAGCCCCTACAACCCTCCTTATCTCTGTAACCTCCTCCAGCCCCTACACCCCTCCCTATCTCTGTAAGCTCCTCCAGCCCCTACACCTCTCCCTATCTCTGTAACCTCCTCCAGCCCCTACACCCCTCCTTATCTCTGTAACCTCCTGCAGCCCCAACAACCCTCATCTCTGTAACCTCCTGCAGACCCTACACCCCTCCCTATCTCTGTAACCTCCTCCAGCTCCTACACCCGTCCAAATCTCTGTAACCTCTTCCAGCCACTACAGCCCTCCCTATCTCTGTAACCTCCTCCAGCTCCTACACCCGTCCAAATCTCTGTAACCTCTTCCAGCCACTACAGCCCTCCCTATCCCTGTACCCTCCCCACCCCCAACATCCCTATGTCTGTAACATCCTCCAGCCCATACGCCCCTCATCTCTGTAACCTCCTGCAGACCCTACACCCCTCCCTATCTCTGTAACCTCCTCCAGTCCCTACACCCCTATCGCTAACCTCCTGCAGCCCCTACACCCCTCCCTATCTCTGTAACCTCCTGCAGCCCCAACACCCCTCCCTATCTCTGTTACTTCCTGCAGACCCTACACCGCTCCCTATCTCTGTACCCTCCCCCACCCAACATCCCTCCCTATCTGTGTAACCTCCACCAACCCATACACCCCCTCCCTAACTGTGTAACCTCCTCCAGCCCCTACGCCCCTCATCTCTGTAGCTTCCTGCAGACCCTACCCCCATCCCTATCTGTGTAACCTCCTCTAGCCCCTACACCCCTCCCTATCTCTGTAACCTCCTCTAGCCCCTACACCCCTCCCTATCTCTGTAACCTCCTTCAGCCCCTACACCCCTCCCTATCTCTGTAACCTCCTACAGCCCCTACACCCCTCCCTATCTCTGTAACCACCTCCAGCCCCTACACCCCTCCCTATCTCTGTACCCTCCACACCCCCTACATTCCTCCCTATCTTTGTAACCTCCTCCAGCCCCTACACCCCTCCTTATCTCTGTAACCTCCTCCAGCCCCTACACCCCTCCCTATCTCTGTAACCACCTCCAGCCCCTACACCCCTCCCTATCTCTGTAACCACCTCCAGCCCCTACACCCCTCCCTATCTCTGTACCCTCCACACCCCCTACATTCCTCCCTATCTTTGTAACCTCCTCCAGCCCCTACACCCCTCCTTATCTCTGTAACCTCCTCCAGCCCCTACACCCCTCCCTATCTCTGTAACCTCCTGCAGCCCCAACACCCCTCCCTATCTCTGTAACTTGCTCCAGCCCCTACACCCCTCCCTATCTCTAACCTCCTCCAGCCCCTAAACCCCTCCCTATCTCTGTAACCTCCTCCAGCCCCTACACCCCTCCCTATCTGTGTAACCTCCTCCAGCCCCTACACCCCTCCCTATCTCTGTAACCTCCTCCAGCCCCACACCTCCCTATCTCTGTAACCTCCTCCAGCCCCAACACTCCTCCCTATCTCCAACCTCCTGCAGCCCCTAAACCCCTATCTGTGTAACCTCCTCCAGCCCCTACACCCCTCCCTATCTCTGTAACCTCCTCCAGCCCCTACACTTCCCTATCTCTGTAACCTCCTCCAGCCCCAACACTCCTCCCTATCTCCAACCTCCTGCAGCCCCTAAACCCCTCCCTATCTCTGTAACCCCCTCCAGCCCCTTCAGGCCTCCCTATCTCTGTAACCTCCTCCAGCCTCTACAACCCTCCATATCTCTGTAACCTCATCCAGCCCCTACACCCCTCCCTATCTCTGTAACATCATCCAGCCCCTACACCCCTCCCTATCTCTGTAACCTCCTCCAGCCCCTACACCCCTCCCTATCTCTGTAACCTCCTCCAGCCCCTAAACCCCTCCTTATCTCTGTAACCTCCTCCAGCCCCTACACACCTCCCTATCTCTGTAACCTCCTCCAGCCCCTACACACCTCCCTATCTCTGTAACCTCCTCCAGCCCCTACATCCCTCCCTATCTCTGTAACCTCCTCCAGCCTACACACCTCCCTATCTCTGTAACCTCCTCCAGCCCCAACACCCCTCCCTATCTCCAACCTCCTGCAGCCCCTAAACCCCTCCTTATCGCTGTAACCTCCTCCAGCCCCTACACCCCTCCCTATCTCTGTAACCTCCTCCAGCCCCTACACACCTCCCTATCTCTGTAACCTCCTCCAGCCCCTACACCCCTCCCTATCTCTGTAACCTCCTCCAGCCCCTACACCCCTCCCTCTCTCTGTACCCTCCTCACCCCCTACATCCCCCTTATCCCTGTATCCTCCTCCAATTCCGGTCTCTCGGGCATCCCAGGATTCCCGCTGCTCCACCCTCGGCTGTGGAATTCCCTCCTTAAACCCTCTCTCCTCATCCTTGACGACACTCCTTAAAACTGAAATGAATGACTGAGCTTTTGTTCACTGCCCCTCCTAACTCCTTACGCAGCTCGGGCTCAAACTCTTTCCGATTAACGCTCCTGGAGGATGGTCGACGGGGTTAAAAGTGCTACCTGAAGTTGAGCCGTTGTTTTGGAGAGAGCAGGCAAGGGTTTGGGGGGGGGGGTGGGGCTGAATGGCCTCAGCCTGTGTTGCTGGCCCCTCCAGCCCACCCCCAACAGAGAAAGCAAATCACACACGGGAACAGAGTGTAAATTGATCTCAGTTTTATTTCAATCACTTGTGCCCCTTTTGTGTGCACACAGTCGCTTCATCCTAGCAACCCGCCCTAGCAACAGCAGGGATGGAGGATACAGTTTGTGTGTGTGTGTGTGGGTGGGTGTGATGTAATATGTAAATTCTCCGTTCAAATGGTTTGCGGCACAATCGAGAGGGACGGGGGTCACTGGAGACATTCATCTCCGCCCCAACGCCAAAGGGTCAGGCCCACCCTCTCCCTCGGCCCTACGGTGCATTGCATGGGGGTCCTGCTTCCCCACCCCTACCCCTACCCCCACCCCAGTAAAAAGATAGTGACACATCTGTGAGAAAAAAAACAGGGGTTCGGTCGCGGGGCTCTCGCCGATTCTCTAGTTTCGGACTGACCTGCCAAGATGCCCACGGCCGGGCGGGGTGGGTGGGTGGGTGGGGGCAGTGGGAGGGAAAGGTAAGCGGCCAGCGCCAGTGAACCCTGGCCCCGGTCTGAATCAGTGCCCGCTTGTAAAGAGATGATGAGAGAGAGAGAGAGAATGAGAGAGAGAATGAGAGAGAGAATGGATAGAGTGAGAATGGATAGAGAGCAAATGAGAGAGAGAATGAGAGAGAGAGAGAATGAGAGAGAGAGAGAATGAGAGAGAGAGAGAGAATGAGAGAGAGAGAGAATGAGAGAGAGAGAGAGGGAATGAGAGAGAGAGAGAGGGAATGAGAGAGAGAGAGGGAATGAGAGAGAGAGAGGGAATGAGAGAGAATGAGAGGGAGAATGAGAAACAGAGAATGAGAGAGAGAATGAGAGAGAATGAGAATGGATAGAGAGCAAATGAGGGAATGAGAGAATGAGAGAGAGAGAATGAAGAGAGAGAATGAGAGAGAGAGAGAGAGAATGGATAGAGTGAGAATGGATAGAGAGCAAATGAGAGAGAGAATGAGAGAGAGAATGAGAGAGAGAGAGAATGAGAGAGAGAATGAGAGAGAGAGAGAGAGAGAGAGAGAGAGAATGAGAGAGAGAATGAGAGAGAGAATGAGAGAGAGAGAGAATGAGAGAGAGAGAGAGAGAATGAGAGAGAGAGAGAATGAGAGAGAGAGAGAGAGAATGAGAGAGAGAATGAGAGAGAGAGAGAATGAGAGAGAGAATGAGAGAGAGAGAGAATGAGAGAGAATGATAATGGATAGAGAGCAAATGAGAGAGAGAATGAGAGAGACACAGACAGAAAGTGAGACACAGAGAGACACAGACACACACACAAGACAGAAACACAGACAGAGAGAGAGAGAGACACAGGGAGAGACAGAGAGGGAGAGACAGAGAGACAGGGAGAGACAGAGACACAGGGAGAGACAGAGAGGGAGAGACAGAGAGAGTGGGCAGGTGCAAATAAAATTACTTGAGAAAAAACAGGCTGGGGTGGAAATAAAGAGGTGCTGAGAATTGCATATTCTATCTGTATCGAGATTAAAAGCCAGCCAGCAGAGCGAGGGCAAACCTCAGGTGCCCACACGGTGAGGGGGGGGTCTGGGGGGGGGGGAGGGGGAACAGAGCAGCCAGTAGCAGGAAGGGTGTCTGGATAATACGCTGCCTTGTTCAGTCAATCCCCATTCATAACTCTCCCAAACAAAAAAAAAAGTATTTATTACCCCTACCTCCCCCCACCCCCCACCCCACAGCCCCCAACACAATCTGTTCCCTTCCCCCTCCCTCCCCAGTCTGTAAAGTCTAAAAAGTCTCGTCTGTTAAAGGAGGAAAATAAAGGATCCAAATCCAAAAAAAAAAAAAAAACCGGAACCAAAAAAAAAACCAAAAATATATAATATCGATCAGTTTGAGTCATGCAGAAACAGGGTTTATTCCCAAACATTCTCCTTTCTCCTAAATCTTCTGCAGCTTTTCCCCAACCACCATGGGGTTTTCCCTCCGGATCTTCTCCGCAGCATCTGCTTTGTAATCGAAGCGGCAGTCATGCATGTCCGAGTACCGATGGACGGAGCAGTACAGGTTCCCGCACCGGCACTCGAACCCTGGAAACACAAGAATCGCGCAGCCGGTCACACACTCGCCCTCCAAGGCTGCCGTCAGCTCATCGGCCGCGGGGGCCCTCGTCCGTGACCCCCCCCCCCGCCTCCCCTCCAAACCCCCGTCTTCGCTCCCCCACCCACCCCCCAACACGCACACCCGGGGCGCGGACCCACACCCGGTCCGGCAAAGCACCAATTATAAATGTCTCACCCTCTTTTTCAAATCCCCCCTCCTCCCCCTCCCTATCTCTGTAACCTCCTCCAGCCCCTACACCCCTCCCTATCCCTGTAACCTCCTCCAGCCCCTACACCTCTCCCTATCTCTGTAACCTCCTCCAGCCCCTACACCCCTCCCTATCTCTGTAACCTCCTCCAGCCCCTACACCCCTCCCTATCTCTGTAACCTCCTCCAGCCCCTACACCCCTCCCTATCCCTGTAACCTCCTCCAGCCCCTACACCTCTCCCTATCTCTGTAACCTCCTCCAGCCCCTACACCCCTCCCTACCTCTGTAACCTCCTCCAGCCCCTACACCCCTCCCTATCTCTGTAACGTCCTCCAGCCCCTACACCCCTCCCTATCTCTGTAACCTCCTCCAGCCCCTACACCTCTCCCTATCTCTGTAACCTCCTCCAGCCCCTACACCTCTCCCTATCTCTGTAACCTCCTCCAGCCCCTATACCCCCTCCCTATCTCTGTAACCTCCTCCAGCCCCTACACCCCTCCCTATCTCTGTAACCTCCTCCAGCCCCTACACCCCTCCCTATCTCTGTAACCTCCTCCAGCCCCTACACCCCTCCCTATGTCTGTAACCTCCTCCAGCCCCTACACCCCTCCCTATCTCTGTTTCCTCTTCCAGCCCCTACACCTCTCCCTATCTCTGTAACATCCCCCAGCCCCTACACCCCTCCCTATCTCTGTAACCTCCTCCATCCCCTACACCCCTCCCTATGTCTGTAACCTCCTCCAGCCCCTATACCCCCTCCCTATCTCTGTAACCTCCTCCAGGTCCTACACCCCTCCCTATCTCTGTAACCTCCTCCAGACCCTACACCCCTCCCTATCTCTGTAACCTCCTCCAGCCTTTACACCCCTCCCTATCTCTGTAACCTCCTCCAGCCCCTGCACCCCTCCCTATCTCTGTAACCTCCTCCAGCCCAGCACCCCTCCCTATCTCTGTAACCTCCTCCAGGTCCTACACCCCTCCCTATCTCTGTAACCTCCTCCAGCCCCTACACCCCTCCCTATGTCTGTAACCTCCTCCAGCCCCTATACCCCCTCCCTATCTCTGTAACCTCCTCCAGCCCCTACACCCCTCCCTATCTTTGTAACCTCCTCCAGCCCCTACACCCCTCCCTATGTCTGTAACCTCCTCCAGCCCCTATACCCCCTCCCTATCTCTGTAACCTCCTCCAGGTCCTACACCCCTCCCTATCTCTGTAACCTCCTCCAGACCCTACACCCCTCTCTATCTCTGTAACCTCCTCCAGCCCCTACACCCCTCCCTATCTCTGTAACCTCCTCCAGCCCCTGCACCCCTCCCTATCTCTGTAACCTCCTCCAGCCCAGCACCCCTCCCTATCTCTGTAACCTCCTCCAGGTCCTACACCCCTCCCTATCTCTGTAACCTCCTCCAGCCCCTACACCCCTCCCTATCTCTGTAACCTCCTCCAGCCCCTACACCCCTCCCTATCTCTGTAACCTCCTCCAGCCCCTACACCCCTCCCTATCTCTGTAACCTCCTCCAGCCCCTACAACCCTCCGAGATCTCTGCGCTCCTCCAATTCCGGCCTCTTGCCCATCCCCCGATTCCCATCGCTCCAGCGTTGGCGGCCGTGCCTTCAGCTGCCTGGGTGGGGGGCCCTGAGCTCTGGAATTCCCTCCCTAAACCTCTCCTTCTCTCTCCCACTTTTAAGATTTTTCACATTCTGTCCCGTCCCATGGCCTCCAGATTTATACACAGAAAGATCCCACAAACAGCAATGAGATAAATTGTGATGCTGGTTTAGGGATATATATTAGGTCCAAGGGCATCGGGGAGAACTCCCGTCTTGTTCATCGCCACACCCCTCTCCTGCTCTTCTTCCAATAGCGGCCATGGGATCTTTCTCAGTCAGTTGATAGGGGCTGATTGGGGTCTCGGCTTGACATCTCATCCGAAAGACAGTGTGGCACTCCCTCAGTACTGACCCTCTGACAGTGCGGCACTCCCTCAGTACTGACCCTCTGACAGTGTGTCACTCCCTCAGTACTGACCCTCTGACAGTGCGGCGCTCCCTCAGTACTGACCCTCCGACAGTGCGGCGCTCCCTCAGTACTGACCCTCCGACAGTGCGGCACTCCCTCAGTACTGACCCTCCGACAGTGCGGCACTCCCTCAGTACTGACCCTCCGACAGTGCGGCGCTCCCTCAATACTGACCCTCCGACAGTGCGGCGCTCCCTCAGTACTGACCCTCCGACAGTGCGGCGCTCCCTCAGTACTGACCCGCCGACAATGCGGCGCTCCCTCAGGACTGACCCTCCGACGGTGCGGCGATCCCTCAGCACTGACCCCCCGACAGTGCAGCACTCCCTCAGTACTGACCCTCCGACAGTGTGGCCCACCCTCAGTACTGACCCTCCGACAGTGTGGTGCTCCCTCAGTACTGACCCGCCGACAGTGCGGCGCTCCCTCAGGACTGACCCTCCAACGGTGCGGCGCTCCCTCAGGACTGACCCTCCAACGGTGCGGCGCTCCCTCAGGACTGACCCTTCGACAGTGTGGCGCTCTCTCAGGACTGACCCTCCGACAGTGCGGCACTCCTTCAGTACTGACCCTCCGACAGTCTGGCGCTCCCTCAGTACTGACCCTCCGACCGCGTGGCACTCCCTCAGCACTGAACCTCCAATACTGCAGCGCTCCCTCAGTACTGACCCTCCGACACTGCAGCGCTCCCTCAGTGCTGACCCCCTGACAGTGCGGCTCTCCCTCAGCACTGACCCTCTGACAGTGCGGCACTCCTTCAGCACTGACCCTCCGACAGTGTGGCACTCCCTCAGTACTGACCTTCCGACAGTGCAGCACTCCCTCAGTACTAACCCTCCGACAGTGCGGCGCTCCCTCAGCATTGACTCTCCGACAGTACGGCACTCCCTCAGTACTAACCCTCCGACAGTGCGGCACGCCCTCAGCACTGACTCTCCGACAGTGTGGCAGTCCCTCAGTACTGACCTTCCGACAGTGCGGCGCTCCCTCAGCACTGACCCTCCGACAGTGCGGCGCTCCCTCAGCACTGACCCTCCGACAGTGCGGCGCTCCCTCAGCACTGACCCTCCGACAGTGCGGCGCTCCCTCAGCACTGACCCTCCGACAGTGCGGCGCTCCCTCAGCACTGACCCTCCGACAGTGCGGCGCTCCCTCAGCACTGACCCTCCGACAGTGCGGCGTTCCCTCAGCACTGACTCTCCGACAGTGCGGCGTTCCCTCAGTACTGACCCTCCGACAGTGCGGTGTTCCCTCAGCACTGACCCTCCGACAGTGCGGCGCTCCCTCAGCACTGACCCTCCGACAGTGCGGCGCTCCCTCAGCACTGACCCTCCGACAGTGCGGCACTCCCTCAATACTGACCCTCCGACAGTGCGGCGCTCCCTCAGTACTGACCCTCCGACAGTGTGGCGCTCCCTCAAAACTGACCCTCCGACACTGCAGCACTCCCTCAGCACTGACCCTCTGACATCCCCATCCAGAGTCCGGCCCTTTTCTCTCACCCGTTAGTCCGACCTTTTTCTTGCACAGGAAACACCGATTCCGTTTCTTGTTCTTCTCCGGGGATTTTTCCGAGTCTTCCTGGGATCCCTGGGGATCATCCGCTGCCGACGAGGAAGCTGCAAGAGAAGACCGGACAAAAATCACGAGGGGCCGGGAAAACGCTCCATGGTGGCAGCGAGGCCTATGCCCGAGGCGGGCGCCTGGTTAAAGGTGATTGGCTAACAAGAACCACGGCCGACATGAGGAGAAACATTCCTTTTTTGGGGGGCAATCGTTAGGATCCGGAATGCCCCGTCTCAAGAGTTTGGTGGAGGCCGACTGAGTCATGGCTTCTGGAAGGGGAATTGGACGAGCTCCTGAAGAGACTAAATAAAAATCATGGGAAAGAAAATGCTAGAACGCTACATACATTCACACACAGACACACACACACCCTGCCCTGTCCCTTTGCAAGCAGAACTGCAGCGGTTCAAGGAGGCGGCTCACCACTGCCTCCTAGTGGGGCAGTTAGGGAGGGGCAATGAATGTTGGCCTAGCCAGCGATGCCCACCTCCCGTCAACGAGTGTATGAAAAAAGGGGACACGTCCACCCACCGCGCCTCTTTTGAAGTGAAGCAAAGCTTGGCGGGCACCCATTCCCCGGTGCGTTCTCCATGGTAACGCCTCTGCCAATCAGTGTCCGTTGAACAACCCATCAGCACTCTCCTCTCGTGCGGTATGAATCGTTGTTGCTCCCTTTGAGATTCGGCGTCCTTGCGAATCTGTCCCGACGAGTGCAAGGCAAAAAGCTTCGACACTTTTTCTACCCCCCCACCTCCCCCGCCACCCCACCTCTTCCAATCACAAGGAAATGAAAAAAGTGTGTGCAGGACCACGGGGGAGATGGTGGGACCAGCTGAGCTGCTCCGGCAGACAGCCGGCATGGACGTGATGGGACGAATGGCCTCCTCCTGTGCGGTCACCATTCCAAGGCTCCACAGAAGCGGCAAGGATTGACTCTGGCATGTCGGTAACTCAAGTTCAAGGGTGGCTGGTATTCACGCGACAAAGTGGGCACCACTGCCTTTCCTACACAAATCCCATTAAACATCAGGCCAACGAGGTGTAGTGTTTTATCCTAATAGACCGGTAACGCAGGGGGCTGCACTAATAATCCAAGTCCCAGATACCGGCATCGTAGCTTCGAGACCCCCCACCACCCAACCGAGTTCAATTTTAAAGCTGAGCAACCGGGAAATAAAAGCGGCCTTCAGTCAAAGGTGGCCGTGAAGCTGTCAGTAAAAAGCTCTCACTAAAGCCTACGTATCACCTCCACCAGCTCTCCTGAGGTGGACAGAGCGAGGCTCTTGGCTACGGCAGCCAGAGCTGGGTCATAAACACAGATAAATTCTGTGCTGTCCGGCACACCTCGCGCACAGGAGAGTCGAGCAAACATCCAACGCGACATGGGGGCAGCGGTTCAAAGCTAGTGCCCGCTTAACAGTGCCACCCCCCCCCACCCCACCACCACCCCAGATGAGGGCAGCTCAGTCAGCGCAGAATCAAACCCTAGGGCCTCCCAGCTCAACATGATTGTCTCATGCACACTATTCCCAGCTCAGAAACAGACCATTCGGCCCTTCTGCTCCATTCTGATGTTTAAGATCCCACCCCCTCTTCATCTCACCCCATCAACACATCCTATTCCTTTCTCCCTCGTGTGTTTATCCAGCTTCCTGCGAGTCCCACATTCACCCCGCTCCCCGCGGGGAGCGAGTCCCACATTCTCCCCGCGGGAGCGAGTCCCGCAATCTCCCCGCTCCCCGGGGGGAGCGAGTCCCACATTCTCCCCGCTCCCCGCGGAGCGAGTCCCACATTCTCCCCGCGGGAGCGAGTCCCACATTCTCCCCGCGGGGGCGAGTCCCACATTCTCCCCGCGGGGGGCGAGTCCCACATTCTCCCCGCGGGGGCGAGTCCCACATTCTCCCCGCGGGAGCGAGTCCCACATTCTCCCCGCGGGAGCGAGTCCCACATTCTCCCCGCGGGAAGCGAGTCCCACATTCTCCCCGCGGGAGCGAGTCCCACATTCTCCCCGCGGGAGCGAGTCCCACATTCTCCCCGCGGGAGCGAGTCCCACATTCTCCCCGCGGGTGCGAGTCCCACATTCTCCCCGCGGGAGCGAGTCCCACATTCTCCCCGCGGGAGCGAGTCCCAAATTCTCCCCGCGGGAGCGAGTCCCACATTCTCCCTGCTCTCTGGGTAAAGAAGTTTCTTCTGAATTCCCCACTGGATTTATCAGTAACTGTCTTATATTGATGGTCCCTCTGGTTCTGGTCTCCCCCCCACAAGTGGTAACATCTTCTCTACGTCAACCCTACTGAACCGTTCCAGAATTTGAAAGTCCTCGATCAGGTCAGCCTCTCAGCCTCCTCTTTTCCCCTTGTTCTGGAGTCCCCTGTCCCAGGCCCCCACCACCAGAGGAAATAGTTTCTCTCTATCGACCCTGTTGAATCTATTAAACCCCTCGATGAGATCACCCTTAATCTTCTACACCTCAGGAAGTACAAGCTGAGTCTGCACACCTTGTCCTTGTGATTAACCCCTTAAAGCCTGGTGTATTGACTTAGGTCACAGCTCAGTCATTATCTCATTGACTGACTGGAAGGCTTGAGGGGCTGAATGGCCTCCTCCTTTCATAGGCTACCTTCGACAGAGCTTGAAGGCTGGAGGGGGAAGTCCACTACATTCTGCCCTCCAACCCCAGTGCTGACCAGTCCCTATGACCCTTACTCTCAACCTCCGCTGACATTGACCAATCCCTGTGGCCCTTACGCTCAACGTCCGCTGACATTGACCAATCCCTGTGGCCCTTACACTCAACTTCCGCCAACACAGGCCAATCTCTGTGACCCTGACCCTCAACCTCCGCTGACATTGACTAATCCCCGTGGCCCTTACCCTCAACCTCCGCTGACACTGACCAATCCCCCCTGGCCCTTACCCTCAATGTCCGCTGACATTGACCAATCCCCGTGGCCCTTACCCTCAACCTCCGCTGACATTGACCAATCCCCGTGGCCCTTACCCTCAAAGTCCGCTGATATTGACCAATCCCTGTGGCCCTTCCTCTCAACTTCCGCCAACACTGGCCAATCCCTGTGGCCCTGACCCTCAACCTCCGCTGACATTGACCAATCCCCGTGGCCCTTATCCTCAACGTCCGCTGACATTGACCAATCCCCACAGCCCTTACCCTCAACTTCCGCCAACACTGGCCAATCCCTGTGGCCCTGACCCTCAACTTCTGTCAACAAGGACCAATCCCTCTGGCTCTTGCTCTCAACCTCCAACAATGCTGACCAATCCCTGTGGCTCTTGCTCTCAACCTCCGCCGACTTTGACCAATCCCCGTGGTTCTTACCTTCCAACTTCTCCTCCTTTGCCGCCTCTTTACTCTCCGAAGTGGCCATCTGCAACGCTTGGCTGAGGAGGGAAGGGGGAAACAACAAGGAGTTAACTCCACCAGGGGAAGGGGCACCCGGCAAGTTGTGCAAAGCCCAGGGCACAGCCCCGGCTGGCAATGGGTGGGGGAGGAAAATGGCCACTGGCTTCACTCGGGGCAGCCTCCGTTCATGCGAGGGTCCTGATTCGAAGCAACCAACTTGAGGACACCTCATTCGCCAGTTTGTCCCAGCCTCCAGGAGAGACCATGTGGAGGCCCCTCCATGAGCCTCCAAGCGAAAAGGGATCAGCAAGCAATGTTTTATTCCATCCAATCATGGATGTAGGGGTACATCCCACCTAGCCATGCCCAGGGAACGTGGGCACAGGTTGGCAAGAGCCCAGGGGGGGCAGGAGGTGCCAGTACGGGCACTCCTGGGGTATAACCTTGCAAAAAGAGCAACTGTTTCCACTGGGCGGGAGGGTCGGTAACCAGAGGGGGACACAGATCGAAGAGAATCGGGGAAAGAACCAGAGGGGGAGATGAGGAGAGTCCGTTTTTATTTACGCAGCGAGTTGTTGTGATCTGGAAGGCGCTGCCTGAAAGGGCGGTGGAAGCAGATTCAATAGGGAACTTTCAAAAAGGGGGGGGAATCGGATAAATACTCGAAGGGGGAAAATTTACAGGGACGCGGGGTGGAAAGAGCGGGGGGAGGTGGGGGCCGGCGGCGGTGGGAGGGGCGAGAGGGACTAATCGGGTAGCTCTTAAAGAGCCGGCACAGGCACGATGGGCTGAATGGCCTCCTCCTGCGCCATACCTTTCTACGAAGCTGGTGAGGGTCTCGTGGGCTTCCCAGGGGAGGGTCACCCTAGTAATTGGGGTTGCGGTCTAGAGCCAAGGAGCCCCAACCCTCTCGGGAGTGGTCAACCAGCTTACAGCTTACAGCCGCGGGCTTGGCCAGGCTCAGAAGGTGGCCCGAGCCTCCTGTTGACAGGCCCGGCGCGGAGATGCCCACGTGGCGCCGTCTCTCCCAGCTGGCCCGCCAAGGGAAAGTATCTCCGACACCCCAGGGACAAGCCCTCCACACACCCCCCTACCCCCCCCCAACCTCCCAACCCCACCCCACTGCCTCCCTCCCCACTCCCCCCCCCCCCCCCAACCCCTCCCCCACAAAACCATCGGAACAGGAATCGCCTCCGTGAAGCCATCAAAGCCCTACCTGGTACTCTCCAAGGTGCCCGATCCCGACGAGGAGATGGCAGCGACGGCTACGGGCGACGGGTCCTGCGGGCTGGCCTCTGTACTCTGAACTAGCGCTGGATCTGAAGGCGCGTTACTCGCTGTGGCTCCTGTTCATGGGACGTATATAACCGTTAAAAAAAGAAAGCTCGCCTGGCTCATGCATGGCCTCTGCGCAAACCTTACTTCCTGCTACCGACGGCCGTGGGCTGAAGTGGGGGTGGGGGGGAGGGGGGTTGGTTTCGGTTTATGCGTCAAGGTTGCCCACTTCACATCGCTATGTCAACAGTCACGCTGTAGTTGCACACTCCGGCCACTAGGTGGCGCTGCAGAGCACGTTGCTAAAAACCTCCCAAATGTCTTGAACTCAATGGGCTGTGAGTGATATCCTGCGGAAATTTTCCAGGTTAATACAAAAATATAAAACCATAAATGCCCATTTGGATTCATGGAAGGGGTTTCAAGACCAAATTTAGCTATTTAAACACCAACTCAACGTTCCAGGAGACGTCAATGAACTTTTGAATCATTGGCCACTGTCAAAGGTGCTAAGTTCATTTTTAAATTGATCCCACTCTCTGCTTCCTCCCATAGGTGGTAGATCACACTGGAGTTTGGGTCCATGGGTGTGGGGGGGCTAGGGCAGGGGAAGAGTTACTGGCAAGTGGAACGATCTCCCCACAACCACTTGGCTGCTCTTTGTCCAAGGGCTGTGACCAGCTGGGGCTATCCAACCGTACGAGGCGTCGCGGCTGAGCCCCCGAGGTCTCTAGAATGGGGCCAGGGATGAGGGACTTCAGTCCATGTGGAGAGACTGGGAGAAGCTGGGATTGTTCGCCTCAGAGCGGAGAAGGTTAAGGGGGAGATTGAATCGAGGCATTCGGAATCAGGAAGGGGGGTTCGGACAGAGTAAATGAGGAGAAACTGTTTCCACTGGGCGGGAGGGTGGGTAACCAGAGGGGGACACAGATTGAAGAGAATCGGGGAAAGAACCAGAGGGGGAGATGAGGAGAATTTGTTTTTATTTACACAGCGAGTTGCTGTGATCTGGAAGGCGCTGCCTGAAAGGGCGGTGGAAGCAGATTCAATAGGAACTGTCAAAAGGCGAGGGGGGAATCAGATAAATACTTGAAAGGGAAACACTTGCAGGGAGATGGGGGAAAGAGCGGGGGTGGGGGGGGGGAGGTAATTGGATAGGTCTTTCGAAGAGGCAAACACAGGCATGATGGGCCGAATGGCCTCCTTCTGTGCTGTAGGATTCTTTAACCATCTCCCCCAATCTACCCAACTCCACGGACTTCCTTACGGAGACCACTCAACAGTGACTGGGAGCAGAATTCCTGGCTGATTCCTCTACCACCCATCCCTTCCTCAGTTGGTTAACACCCGTGAATCCTATGAGCTGACTTCTTTACAGTCAGTGACCGTGACCTTTACCCCCTTGTTCCACTTGGTCCCATGACCCATTGACTTTTAACACCGCCATTTCCTCTTGCTCCTTCCCAGTTCTGACAGATGGGTCAGAACCATCCCTGGGGCTGAAAGGGTTAAACTCCGAGGGCGGGTCTCACACACACACACGCACACAGTGGGGGGAGAGGGAATCTGGAACTCTCACCCCCAACCAACCAACCAACCCAACAAAAAAAGCTGCCAAGGCTGGAGTTGGGGGGGGGGTTCAATTGAAAAATTTCAAAACCGAGAGGGACAGATTTTTGTCGGGTGGAGGGGATTAAGGGTCAGGGAACCGAGGCGGAGTGTGGATGGAGTTAAGACACAGGTCAGCTGTGATCGGAATGTGGTGGGGGGGCTGGGGTGGAAAACTGGGCTGGAGGGGCTGAATGGTCTCCTGCTGTTCCTATGTCGCAGAGAAGGGGGTGGTCTTGGCTACCCAGCACTTTCCCCCCTTCACAAGGAGATACTACCCGCCACCCCCTCACCCCCCCCTCCCCCAACGCTAACCCCACCACCGTCCACATGGTGGTGGCCCTCTCTGGTCTGCCAACCTTTACCAGACTAACCCCGCCCGAGTTCACCTGACTGGATCCAACCCCTGAAATAGTGAAGGGGGGAGGCGGGGGGGGGGGGGGGGGGGGGGGAGGGGAGGGGGGTTGTCCTCTGGGGGCCCCAAGCAAACCATACCGTCCTGCACCACCCCACCCACCCCCCACCCACACACACACACACAACCCCCGCAACCTTCAACCCCTGACCCTCGACTTCCCGCTGCTGATCAGAGTTGGCGGACGGAGGGGGGGGGGGGGGGGGGTGGTGGGGGGGGCGGGCGTGGGGACTCCTCATACCCGGTGGGCTTATTCTCTCGCTGCTGTTCTGTCGCTGCAGGAACTCTTTGTAGCAGACGGAACACATTCCATTCGTCCGGGGGTTTCCGTAGAAACCGCAGCCTGTCGGGCACAACATAGGCACTTGGCTCTGGTTGGTCTCCTGCGCCATGTTCCTCCCTTGTCCTGCAAACAGAGAAGCGGTGTGAAGGAAAGTAAGACACCTGGGTGCAAAGGGAAAGGAACAGTCGCGCACGCAACACAGACATCCACCAGCTCTCTACACCGGTCAGGGGTCAACAGTACAGCGCCGGTCACCGCCGCTGGGTGACCGAAAGCGCTCTGCAGCCCCAAGTCATCGTTGTAACGTAGGGGGAGGTGGTGGTACAGCGGTATGGTCACTGGGCTAATAATCCAGAGGCTCCAGGCTAATGCTCGGGGTGGGGGATGGGGGGACGGACGGACACGGGTCCAAATCCCACCACGGGCAGCCGGTGGAATGTAAATTCAATGAATAAAACCCGGACTTGGAAAGCGCCTCTCAGTCATGGCTGACCCGTCATCGATCGTCGTAGATTCCCATCTGGTTCACTAGTGGCCCCTTCAGGGGAAGGGAATCTGCCGCGCCCTGACCCGGTCTGGCCTACGTGTCCCCTCCTCACCCCCGCAGACCCACTGCAATCTTTACTGCCCCTCTGAACAAGCCGCCAGGGCGATCGCGGGCGGGGCAACAAGCGGTGACCCTTGCCCGTGACGCCCACATCCCAGCGCCGAGGGAGTGCCACGCTGTCGGAGTGCCCCTCAAGGAGAGACGTTAAACCGAGGCCCCCCCATCTGTCCCTCACAGGAAGGCGCCAACGATCCCACGGCCGCTATTGGAAGTGGGGGGGGGTAAGTCCTCCCCGGTGTCCTGGGAGCCCGATGTTTATCCCTCAACCAATCTCACCAGAAAGAAAACACGGGTGACCCCGGGGAACGATCACATTGCTGCTCGTGGGAGCTTGCTGTGCGCCAATTGGCTGCCGGGTTTCCTACTTGGCAACAGTCAGGATGTAACCTTTGACCTTGCCGGTCTGTACGGTAAGACACAACGTATTCACCCCCCCTGGAAAACAGCAGGAGACAGATGCCTTTCAGGAACTAACATCTTGGGTCACGGGACGTGTGTGTAATGGTGGTGGGGGGGGGGGGGGGTGGCGCACACATTGACGTCTTGTTGGCTCAGGAAGAACACGGGGCTTTTTGGGCCCTTGGTGCCCCAAAGCTCTCTAGCAACACAGGGCTTTCCTCATCCCACGTCTGGGTCTGTTGTCCGGTCATGAATAGGGGTCGATAACCATGATTAGCCGCAACCTCCATTACTATCACCATCCATATAGGCCTACCAGCCAGAGTACAAGGGTAAGGAAGGCTGTTGCTGCAATGAAACGGGGGAATCTTGGTGAGGCCACAACTGGAATACTGTGTACACTTTCCTGGCCTAAGGAACTATACGCTTGCATTAGAAAGGTGCACAACGAATATTCAACAAGGTCGATTCCTGGTATTGCCCTGCGACGAGAGGGTGAACAGAATGGGCCTGTACTCCCAAGGAGGATAAGCGGCGATCTCACCGAAACTCGTAACACTCTCAGGGGGGCTTTTTTGCAGGACCGATGCTGAGAGGCTGTGTTTTCCCCCCCTCCCGCGGGTGAGTCGAGGTCTTGGTGGGGGGGGGGGGGGTGGAGGTGGTGGGAGGGAGTGTAGTCACCACGTCAGGATAAAGGGGGTCGGCCATTTTGGACCGAGAGATGAGGAGAGAAGGGGGGGGGAAAAGGGGCGCCGAATCTTTTGGGACGTGCTACACCCCGTCGGGTAGATTCCAGACGGAGATCGGGGTGTGGGGGAGGGGGGGAGGTTTTTTTTGGGGGGTGCGGAACGGGATTGAGGGGGATAATCGGCCGTGACTGCATCAAATGGCTCGACAGCCTCCCCTTCCCACCCCCATTTCACATTGTTACGACACTTGACGCGTCCAGGAACGAGAGCAAGCGTGTGGGGCTGACGGGGGGGGAGCCCGGGACAGAACGAGGGGTGGGGGTGGGCAGGGAACTCAAGACAACCAAGGCCAGCAAGCAAGCGGCAGCAATGAGATTCGCTCCCTGAAAGGCTCTCCCTTCTCTCTCAGACGCCGGCCAGCGTGTGAACGGCGCGACACCTGATCTCCCCACTGTCCCGAGCTCACCCCCCCACCCTCCCCCACCCCCCCCCCCACACTTTTTATTTCACCCCGAAGGAGTTTGGGAGCCAGCGGACGGGCGAACATCTTCTGGCGAGCACCCTCCCATCACGAGCTCATGAATGGACCAGACCCCAGGGCCGCTCCCTCAATTCACCGTGTCACATCGATTCAAGCCTGTTCTATAACCCAGGCCGATCGCTGGCTCAGGTGGGGGTTGCCTCACCTCCCCCCACCCCACCCCCCCTCCCCACTCCACCCCCCCCAATACCGCCAGTCGCTAAATTCTCCGGAATAAGCTCTTGAATCCCCTCCCTAAACCGCTCTGCGTCTCTTTCTCCGTCAATCCGGCCTCTTTGACCGATCTCTCCTCCATGGGGGTCGCTCATTGTTCCTGTCGAGCCCCCCCCCCCCACCCCACCCCACCCCCCCCCCCGGGGCTTCAATCACCTTAAAGGCGCTACGTAAATGCAGGCTGCTGTTAAGTCCAAGCGAGTGTGTCACCGAACCGACAGGAGGGGGGGCCTTCCTAGATCTGTCCAATTAGTCAACAGTTCACGCGAAGAGACCGGGAGGAGCTGGGATCGTTCTCCTCGGAGCGGAGAAGGTTAAGGGGGAGATTGAATCGAGGCGTTCGGAATCAGGAAGGGGGTTTGGACAGAGTAAATGAGGAGAAACTGTTCCCACTGGGCAGGAGGGTCGGTAACCAGAGGGGGACACAGATTGAAGAGAATTGGGGAAAGAACCAGAGGGGGAGAGGAGGAGAATTTGTTTTTATTTACACAGCGAGTTGTTGTGATCTGGAAGGCGCTGCCTGAAAGGGCGGTGGAAGCAGATTCAATAGGAACTTTCAAAAGGGGGGGGAATCGGATAAATACTCGAAAGGGGGAAATCTGCAGGGATGTGTGGGCGGGGGGGGGGGGGGGGGGGAGAGAAGAGGGGGAGAGCGGGGTTGGTGGGGGGAGATAAGAGTGGAACGAATCGGACAGATCGATGAAAGATCTGGCTGAAAGAGTCTGTGAAGGTGAGGCCACACATTCCTGGGGTAATAAGTGTCCAGGCGGTGTTGTGAAGGAAATGTTTCAAGGGGTACAGTCAGAGAACTAACTGAGAGAGCGGTGTCACGGGTTAATTGGACTATCAATGCATCAGCACTTGTTTCTACAGAAATAGAACTGAGAAGCAGAGCAGTGATGTTAAACTTGTCAATAACCCAGAAGGCTGTGTATAGTTTCAGCTCCCCTGCAGTAATAAGGATATAGAGGCATCACACAAAACATTCACAAGGGCGATATGGGAACCAAGAGGTTATAACCATCAGGAAAGGCTGAACAGGCCGGGGGCTCTTCTCTCTAGAAAAGAGGAGGCTGAGGGGGGTGTGACCTGATCGAGGTCTTTAAAATTCTGGAAGGGATTCAATAGGGTTGACGTAGAGAAGATGTTTCCACTTGTGGGAGGGAGAGACCAGAACCAGGGGGGGTCATCAATATAAGACAGTCACTGATAAATCCAATCGGGAATTCAGGACTTTACCCAGAGAGCGGGGGAGAATGTGGGACTCGCTCCCGCGGGGAGAATGTGGGACTCGCTCCCGCGGGGAGAACGTGGGACTCGCTCCCGCGGGGAGAACGTGGGACTCGCTCCCGCGGGGAGAACGTGGGACTCGCTCCCGCGGGGAGAACGCGGGACTCGCTCCCGCGGGGAGAACGCGGGACTCGCTCCCGCGGGGAGAACGCGGGACTCGCTCCCGCGGGGAGAACGCGGGACTCGCTCCCGCGGGGAGAACGCGGGACTCGCTCCCGCGGGGGAGAACGCGGGACTCGCTCCCGCGGGGAGAACGCGGGACTCGCTCCCGCGGGGAGAACGCGGGACTCGCTCCCGCGGGGAGAACGCGGGACTCGCTCCCGCGGGGGAGAACGCGGGACTCGCTCCCGCGGGGAGAACGCGGGACTCGCTCCCGCGGGGAGAACGCGGGACTCGCTCCCGCGGGGAGAACGCGGGACTCGCTCCCGCGGGGAGAACGCGGGACTCGCTCCCGCGGGGAGAACGCGGGACTCGCTCCCGCGGGGAGAACGCGGGACTCGCTCCCGCGGGGAGAACGCGGGACTCGCTCCCGCGGGGAGAACGCGGGACTCGCTCCCGCGGGGAGAACGCGGGACTCGCTCCCGCGGGGAGAACGCGGGACTCGCTCCCGCGGGGAGAACGCGGGACTCGCTCCCGCGGGGAGAACGCGGGACTCGCTCCCGCGGGGAGAACGCGGGACTCGCTCCCGCGGGGAGAACGCGGGACTCGCTCCCGCGGGGAGAACGCGGGACTCGCTCCCGCGGGGAGAACGCGGGACTCGCTCCCGCGGGGAGAATGCGGGACTCGCTCCCACGGGGAGCGGGGAGAATGTGGGACTCGCTCCCACGGGGAGAATGTGAGACTCGCTCCCACGGGGAGCGGGGAGAATGTGGGACTCGCTCCCACAGGGAGTGGGGAGAATGTGGGACTCGCTCCCGCGGGGAGAATGTGGGACTCGCTCCCGCGGGGAGTGGGGGAGGTGAATCACGGAGATTGATTGTGGGGGGGGGGGGGGGAGGTGGGGGAAGCTGGATAAACACAGGAGGGAGACAGGAATAGAAGGATATGGCGATGGGGGGAGAGATGAAGGGGTGGGTGGGAGGAGCTTCGTGTGGAGCAGAAACACCAGCACGGAGCAGAGGGGCCGAATGGCCAATCTGAAGACGCTGAATGTCAGGGGGCTATTTGGCCACAGCACAGGGGCTGGTTTCTACCCCCTCCCTGCCCCCCACAAAATCCTGGGATGGAGAACACTACCCTGGTACAGCACCTCCAGTCCCTGACTGGCCTTGCTTCACCTAGCACAAACTGGAGTTGGAGCCTTCTCTGGTGACTTACACGTTTGCGACAAAGAGGTTCGCACCCCCCCCCCTCCTTACACCTGTGCCCTGGGTTGTCCATTTCGGTCTCTCCTCTACCCCCTGCTCTTCACTCAACAAAACAATCCTGCAAATCCATCCCCATTTTGTTCATTATGGGGTCTCAAAGAAAGGGGGAAGAGAGTGCGGGGGGGAAGGGTGGGAAGGGAGTGGCCCTGAGGGAGGTGTGAGGGAGGGAGGAAAGAGGCCCACAGAGAGGGGGGTGAGGCCCGCACACTCTCTCTCCCTCTCACACACACCAGAGGGAGAGAGAGAGAGACACACACACACACGGAGAGAGAGAGAGAGAG
>JANJGN010002391.1:0-7500 GCA_026770705.1 Isurus oxyrinchus
GCCAAACTTTTGTCGGTACCGAGTGCACGAAACTCTCACTCCCTCGCTCTCACTCTATCCGCGTCCGCTCGTCCTCTCACTCGCTGCACCACACCGTACCTACCAGCTCCACTGCCTCCGTGCGAGGTCGCTACTCGCCGGCAAGGCTTTGGGGTGTGGGGGCACGGCGGGGTTGCTGTCTTGTGTCTGGTCTAGCTGTGCGGGTAGTTTGGGGCGAGATGTGAGGGGGGGAGGCGAGGTGGTGCACCACGGTGCTCCTCGCGGGAGGACAAGCGCCCACCTCCTTTTTCCGGTCCACGCCGCGCCCTTCCTCGGGGAGGGCACGTTGCCCCGTGCGGAGCACCCCCTTCTGCTTCCTGGCCAGTTGCAGTTCGGGGGTCTTCTACGGATGCACG
Organism: Isurus oxyrinchus; assembly: GCA_026770705.1. Taxonomy (NCBI): domain Eukaryota; kingdom Metazoa; phylum Chordata; class Chondrichthyes; order Lamniformes; family Lamnidae; genus Isurus; species Isurus oxyrinchus. Next base: position 396 of record JANJGN010002391.1, read on the forward strand.
TGCTCTTTCCGTCCAAGTGCCGGAGTGGCATCTGGAGTCGGTCACCCTGGCCAGGTGTTCGGCTGCAGGCACACGTCCGCCTCTCTTTTCTCCTCCCTCCCAAGTCTCACTGGTTAATGATTTATCTCGGCAGTTTGGGGAGGGAAAAAAATTTCAAAGTGACCCGGTTAATGATTTGTCCTCTGTGTCGGTTAATGAGTTGGCCATTTAGACAGACAGGCGTGATCGGTTGATTAGTTCTCTCTTCGTCTCTGAGGAGCCAGCGGTTGCTGATTTCCCCCTGTGGTCTGGGCAGAATTGGTTTGTGAGTTCCCCTGCTGTCTAGGTCGAATTGGTTTATGAGTTCCCCTGTTGTGTGGGCGGCATTGGTTAATGATTTCCCACTTCGTCAAGTCAAACCGGTTAATGATTTCCCCGGTCACTTCTCCGCGCGGCTTGCCTCTAATCAGTGGAGGCGGGCTTAATATACGCCTAAGGGGAGCAACCTGGGGCACGATGCCGTCCTAGCAGAGCTCTTGAAGGGGGTGGGAATTGGAATAGTTTCGGTGATGAAGGAAGGCAGCAAATTAAAGTGTACCTGGTTAATGATTTACCCTGCAAGCTGAATCGGTTAATGATTTCCCCTTTGCTCAGGTGAGACTGGTTAATGATTTCCCCCGTCACTTTTCCGCGCGGTTTGGCTCTAATGAGTGGAGGCGGGCTTAATATACGCCTAAGGGGGGCAATCTGGGGAGCGTGGCCGTGCCAGAGCAGCTCTTGGGCGGGGTGGGAATGTGGATTTGGGTCGGTGATGATGGAAGGGCGGGAGTTAACGGGGTTGAATGGCTGGCAAGGGGGTTTCGGGTGCGGTGAGCTGGAAGGGATTGTCAGCTTGTAAGGCATAGGCTTAGCGAGGGCGTGGGAGGTCCGAGCAGCAAGCGGGTGGATGTGGCGGTGTTGGCCGGGCAGAGCGTCGCCATTGCCGGATGGGCAGAGTGGATTGGGGTCGGTGTTGGGTGGAGAGGCTGTTTTGTTAGGGAAGGCTGGGGGCTGGAAGAGGGTTGATGTTGGTGGCGTTGCAAGAGTGTGCCGGCGCGGGAATGGTGGCGAAGGCGGCGGATTGGTAGCCGGGATTGTGAGTGTTGGTGTTGGGGTCGGGGATGGGGTTTGGGTAAGTTTCAGGGGGTTAGGGGTTAGGGTACGGGTTAGGGTTAGGGGTTAGGCTTCGGGTTGCGGCAAATGGTTAACTGGTTACTAGGCAGGGTAGCCGACCGTTAATCCGGCTCTCCGGCCCGCTTATAAGGGTGCACTAAGATGCAGAGCACACCAGCTGGTCCACGTGCGATGTAAAAAGCGGGCAACCAGTTAGCAGACACGGCAGCCGGCAGGTAATTTAAGCCGCCCGCCCGCCCGCCCGCCCGGTAGTACGGCTGCATGTAGCTGCAGAGCAGCCAAGCGGCTGCTGAGAGTAAGTACTGAAGGGGAAATGGTTAACCGGTTAGCAGGCAGGGCAGCCGGCCGGCCGGTAATCGGAGCCGTCCACGCGGTACTACGGCTGCCGTTAGCTGCAGAACAGCCCAGCCGCTGCTGAGAGTGGGTAATGAAGGGGAAATGGGGAACCAGACAACAGGCAGCGCAGCCGACCGTTAATTACAGCCTCCCGCCGGGTAATACGGGTGCAGTAAACTGCAGAAGACGCCAGCAGGTCCAGGGAATGTGTCCAGGACGTGGAAATGGTGAACCGGTCAGCAGGAAGGTCAGCCGGCCGGTAGTACGGGTGCAGTCATCAGCCGGCATCCCGAGCAGCTGAAAAGTCTTAAGCGCGGAATGGGGAAATCATTAACCTGTCAGCAAGCCGGCAGGGAAAGGGTGAAACGGCTTAAAATATCGAGGCGGCAAGGAAAAAATGGCAACCGGGGGCGGGGCGGATTCACAGTCACCACGTGAGAGGGGCGGTGCCTGGAGGCCGGGCAGGCGGTTGGCCGAAGGCCCGATACTCCGGGTGCTGTCAGCATTTCGCTTGCCGAGCTGCTCAAAAGTCGAGGTGCAGAACGGCGAAATCATTAACCGGCAAGCGGATGCATGGCAGCGGGCAGGGAAGGGTCAAAACGGCCTGAAATACCGGAGCGGCGGGCCAAGATGGCTGCCGGGGGGCGTATTCAGCGGTCGCACGTGACGGGGGCGGTGCCTGGAGGCCGAGCCGCGCAAGCGCGATTTAAAGCGAGCAAAGTCCGAGCAGGAGCGATATCGTTGGCCATTCAGCCGGTTCGAGCCTGGTGGCCGAGGCGGGGAGGGTGGAACCGGGGAAAGGCTGGGTGTTCGGTGTCCGCCCGGGTGGTCCGGAGTTTTATTCGGGTTAGGGTTAGCGGTTAGGCTTAGGGCTGGGGTTAGGGTTGGGGCGTTAGGGTTAGGGGAAGTGTCAGGGGTAGGGGTAGGGTTAGAGTTAGGGGCTTGGCTTGGTGTTCGTGTCGGGGAAGGGGACAAGGCTAGTTTATTGTTGGCTCGGGGTTCGGGTTAGGGTTAGCGGTTAGGCTTAGGGCTGGGGTTAGGTTTGCGGCCAATGGTTTACCGGTTAGCAGGCAGGGTAGCCGGCCATTATTCAGGGCTTTCGGCATGGTAGTAAAGGTGCGCTGAGCTGCAGAACACAGCCGCTGGTCCACGGGATATGTACGGCACAGGGGAACCTGTGAACCAGTTAGCAGACAAGGCAGCCGACCGGTAATTATAGCCTCCCGCCGGGTAATAGAGGCGCAGTCAGCTGCAGAACACACCAGCAGGTCCAAGGACTAAGTACAGAATGAGGACACGGGCAGCCGGTCAGCAGGCAGGGCTGCCGGCCGGTAATTACAGCCTCCCGCCCGGTCATAGGGGTGCAGTTAGCTGCAGAACACACCAGCAGGTCCAAGGACTAAGTACAGAATGAGGACACGGGCAGCCGGTCAGCAGGCAGGGATGCCGGCCTGCCATAGGGGTGCAGTTAGCTGCAGAACACACCAGCAGGTCCAAGGACTAAGGACAGAATGGGGACACGGGCAGCCAGTTAGCAGGCAGGGCTGCCGGCCGGTAATTACAGCCTCCCGCCCGGTCATAGGGGTGCAGTTAGCTGCAGAACACACCAGCAGGTCCAAGGACTAAGGACAGAATGGGGACACGGGCAGCTGGTTAGCAGGCAGGGCTGCCGGCCGGTAATTACAGCCTCCCGCCCGGTCATAGGGGTGCAGTTAGCTGCAGAACACACCAGCAGGTCCACGGACTAAGTACCGAATGGGGACACGGGCAGTCGGTTAGCAGGCAGGGCTGCCGGCCGGTAATTACAGCCTCCCGCCCGGTCATCGGGGTTCAGTTAGCTGCAGAACACACCAGCAGGTCCAGGGACTCAGCACGGAATGGGGACATGGGCAGCCGGTTAGCAGGCTGGGCTGCCGGCCGGTATTTACAGCCTCCCGCCCGGTCATAGGGGTGCAGTTAGCTGCAGAACACACCAGCAGGTCCAGGGACTCAGCACGGAATGGGGACATGGGCAGCCGGTTAGCAGGCTGGGCTGCCGGCCGGTATTTACAGCCTCCCGCCCGGCCATAGGGGTGCAGTTAGCTGCAGAACACACCAGCATGTCCAAGGACTAAGTACAGAATGAGGACACGGGCAGCCGGTCAGCAGGCAGGGCTGCCGGCCGGTAATTACAGCCTCCCGCCCGGTCATAGGGGTGCAGTTAGCTGCAGAACACACCAGCAGGTCCAGGGACTCAGTACGGAATGGGGACACGGGCAGCCGGTTAGCAGGCTGGGCTGCCGGCCGGTATTTACAGCCTCCCGCCCGGTCATAGGGGTGCAGTTAGCTGCAGAACACACCAGCAGGTCCACGGACTAAGTACCGAATGGGGACACGGGCAGCCGGTTAGCAGGCTGGGCTGCCGGCCGGTATTTATAGCCTCCCGCCCGGTCATAGGTGTGCAGTTAACTGCAGAACACACCAGCAGGTCCAGGGACTCAGTACCAAACGGGGAATCGGTTAAGCGGTTACCTGGCAGGGCAGCCGACCAGTAATCATAGCCTCCCGCCCGGTCGTAGGGGTGCAGTTAGCTGCAGAACACACCAGCAGGTCCAGGGAATGTGTGCAGGACGGGGAAATGCTTAACGGGTTAGCAGGCCGGGCAGCCGGCCGGTAGTTGGAGCCGCCCGCCCGGTCGTACGGGAGCCGTCATCAGCCGGCATCCCGAGCAGCTGAAAAGTCTAAGCGCAGAATGGGGACATGGTGAACCAGTCAGCCAGCGGGCAGGGAAGGGTCGAAACGGCCTAAAATACCGGGCCGGCGGGCCAAGATGGCTGCCGGGGGGCGTATTCAGGGCCCCCACGTGAGGGGCCGGGGCTGGGGGCCGAGCCGGGCAAGCGCGGTTGAGAAACAGCCGAGTCCGAGCAGGGGGAAATCATTAACCGGTGATCCGGTTCGACCCCCCCCCCGGTGGCCGAGGCGGGGAGGGTCGACCCGGGGAAAGGTTGGGTGTTCGGTGTCCCTCAGGGCGGTCCCGAGCGCGTCCTAAAATAATCCGGGCTCCTGGGCCCTTTTTTGAAAAAGAACCGGTCGGGGAGCGGGTGCAATCCGGAAGGCCTGGCGGGGCTTCGGTGCCTCTTCCTCGGCATGACTACCGGAGGGTCGTCGGCCTGAATGACGGTTGCATTTGCTGGCTGTGGAGGTTGGCGGGCTATCTGCAGAATAGGAGGAGGTGGCAAATCGAGAATGGGTCGACTTCGCCAAGTGCCTTCTCGAGCCTCCAGGTCTGCAGGGACCGACCCAGGCTGCCGCCAAACCGACCGGGAGGCCCCGCCGTCGGCCATTTTTGGTCATTTTCGGCATTTTTCGCCTCTTTCGGCCGGTCAAGAAAAGCGGCGGCCTGACACCCGGGCGTGCACGGGGAAGGCTCCCCCTCGCCGGGAGGACCGGAGTTTGCCCCGGAAACCTCCGGAAGCCGGCCGGGAAGGCGGCTTCGGCCCGATGCACCTCCGGCTGCGTCCGAAGGCCGGGGGAAGTGGCCCCTGGGCCCGTGTGAGGGAAATCCGTGCCAAGACGGAAGTCCATGAGGTCGGATCCGAAGCTTCTGCCGGGCCCCCGGTGGAGGCATTCCCGCTAGGCGGGGCGAATCGGCCCGGCCACGGGGCGGGTTGCAATTGTTGGAGGGGGGCTGCCGGAGCTAGATAATGATTTCCCCTCGGTTCTCCCGATGGGGAAACGGCGAAAGGAGGTGTCGCGGGCTTTCGAGGCCTCCTCGGCGGCTGGACTACCGACCGACATCTCGGCTGCATTTGCTGGCTGGGGGGGTTGGCGGGGTATCTGCAGAATGGTAGGAGGTGGCAAGTCGAGAATCGGTCGACAGCTCCGAGTGCCGTCTCGAGCCTCCAGGTCCGCAGGGACCGATCCAGGCTGCCGCCTAACCGACCAGGAGGCCCCGCCGTCGGCCATTTTTTGTCCATTTTCGGCATTTTTTAACCGTCTTTCGGTCGGTCACGGAAAGCGGCGACCGGAAGCCCGGGCGTGCCCGGGGACGGCTCCCACTGGCCCCGGGGACCGGATTTGCCCCGGTCGGAGCCCCGGAAACGCACCCGAAGCCGGCCGGAGAAGGCGGCTAAGGGCAATGCACCTCGGATTGAATTTGCGCACCGGGGAAAGTGGCCTCGGGGCCCGCGAGGTGTGACGGTGTGCCTTCGGTAAGCTTCTGGAGAAATGGGTAACCAATGCACCTCGGACTGAATGTGCAGGACGTGCAACGGGGCCTCCGGGTCCGCGAGATATCGCAGGTTGGCCTCGGTAAGCCTCTGGAGAAATGGCTAACCAATGGGACAGTGGCCCTGAGAAATCATTAACCATTTGGACTTCGTCTCTGGCAGAGAGGCAAGTGTGGTGCAGAAATCATTAACCATTTGGACTTAGTCTCTGGCAGCGAGGCAAGTGTGGTGCAGAAATCATTAACCATTTGGACTTAGTCTCTGGCAGCGAGGCAAGTGTGGCGGAGAAATCATTAACCATTTGGACTTAGTCTCTGGCAGCGAGGCAAGTGTGGCGCAGAAATCATTAACCGTTTGGACTTCGTCTCTGGCAGAGAGGCAAGTGTGGTGCAGAAATCATTAACCATTTGGACTTCGTCTCTGGCACAGAGGCAAGTGCAGTGGAGAAATCATTAACCATTTGGACTTAGTCTCTGGCAGCGAGGCAAGTGTGGCGGAGAAATCATTAACCGTTTGGACTTCGTCTCTGGCAGAGAGGCAAGTGTGGTGCAGAAATCATTAACCCGTTTGGACTTAGTCTCTGGCAGCGAGGCAAGTGTGGCGGAGAAATCATTAACCGTTTGGACTTAGTCTCTGGCAGAGAGGCAAGTGTGGTGCAGAAATCATTAACCATTTGGACTTAGTCTCTGGCAGCGAGGCAAGTGTGGTGCAGAAATCATTAACCATTTGGACTTAGTCTCTGGCAGCGAGGCAAGTGTGGCGCAGAAATCATAACCGTTTGGACTTCGTCTCTGGCAGAGAGGCAAGTGTGGTGCAGAAATCATTAACCATTTGGACTTCGTCTCTGGCACAGAGGCAAGTGCAGTGGAGAAATCAGTTAACCATTTGGACTTAGTTTCTGGCAGCGAGGCAAGTGTGGCGGAGAAATCATTAACCGTTTGGACTTCGTCTCTGGCAGCGAGGCAAGTGTGGTGCAGAAATCATTAACCATTTGGACTTAGTCTCTGGCAGCGAGGCAAGTGTGGCGGAGAAATCATTAACCGTTTGGACTTCGTCTCTGGCAGAGAGGCAAGTGTGGTGCAGAAATCATTAACCATTTGGACTTAGTCTCTGGCAGCGAGGCAAGTGTGGCGGAGAAATCATTAACCGTTTGGACTTAGTCTCTGGCAGCGAGGCAAGTGTGGCGGAGAAATCATTAACCATTTGGACTTAAGTCTGTGGCAGAGGCAAGTTTGGAAGAGAAATCAGTAACTAATAAATAAAATGCACCCCAGATTGCATTCGCCGGCCGTGGAAAGTGTCTCCTGGGCCCGGGAGAAGAAAATCCGTGCTCAGACGGAAGCGTATGGCGTCGAATCCGAGGCTCTTGCCCGGCTCGCAGTGGGGGTATTCCCCCTGAGAGTAGCGAA
>JANJGN010002391.1:20000-25000 GCA_026770705.1 Isurus oxyrinchus
GTGCAGAACGGCGAAATCATTAACCGGCAAGCGGATGCATGGCAGCGGGCAGGGAAGGGTCAAAACGGCCTGAAATACCGGAGCGGCGGGCCAAGATGGCTGCCGGGGGGCGTATTCAGCGGTCGCACGTGACGGGGCGGTGCCTGGAGGCCGAGCCGCGCAAGCGCGATTTAAAGCGAGCAAAGTCCGAGCAGGAGCGATATCGTTGGCCATTCAGCCGGTTCGAGCCTGGTGGCCGAGGCGGGGAGGGTGGAACCGGGGAAAGGCTGGGTGTTCGGTGTCCGCCCGGGTGGTCCGGAGTTTTATTCGGGTTAGGGTTAGCGGTTAGGCTTAGGGCTGGGGTTAGGGTTGGGGCGTTAGGGTTAGGGGAAGTGTCAGGGGTAGGGGTAGGGTTAGAGTTAGGGGCTTGGCTTGGTGTTCGTGTCGGGGAAGGGGACAAGGCTAGTTTATTGTTGGCTCGGGGTTCGGGTTAGGGTTAGCGGTTAGGCTTAGGGCTGGGGTTAGGTTTGCGGCCAATGGTTTACCGGTTAGCAGGCAGGGTAGCCGGCCATTATTCAGGGCTTTCGGCATGGTAGTAAAGGTGCGCTGAGCTGCAGAACACAGCCGCTGGTCCACGGGATATGTACGGCACAGGGGAACCTGTGAACCAGTTAGCAGACAAGGCAGCCGACCGGTAATTATAGCCTCCCGCCGGGTAATAGAGGCGCAGTCAGCTGCAGAACACACCAGCAGGTCCAAGGACTAAGTACAGAATGAGGACACGGGCAGCCGGTCAGCAGGCAGGGCTGCCGGCCGGTAATTACAGCCTCCCGCCCGGTCATAGGGGTGCAGTTAGCTGCAGAACACACCAGCAGGTCCAAGGACTAAGTACAGAATGAGGACACGGGCAGCCGGTCAGCAGGCAGGGATGCCGGCCTGCCATAGGGGTGCAGTTAGCTGCAGAACACACCAGCAGGTCCAAGGACTAAGGACAGAATGGGGACACGGGCAGCCAGTTAGCAGGCAGGGCTGCCGGCCGGTAATTACAGCCTCCCGCCCGGTCATAGGGGTGCAGTTAGCTGCAGAACACACCAGCAGGTCCAAGGACTAAGGACAGAATGGGGACACGGGCAGCTGGTTAGCAGGCAGGGCTGCCGGCCGGTAATTACAGCCTCCCGCCCGGTCATAGGGGTGCAGTTAGCTGCAGAACACACCAGCAGGTCCACGGACTAAGTACCGAATGGGGACACGGGCAGTCGGTTAGCAGGCAGGGCTGCCGGCCGGTAATTACAGCCTCCCGCCCGGTCATCGGGGTTCAGTTAGCTGCAGAACACACCAGCAGGTCCAGGGACTCAGCACGGAATGGGGACATGGGCAGCCGGTTAGCAGGCTGGGCTGCCGGCCGGTATTTACAGCCTCCCGCCCGGTCATAGGGGTGCAGTTAGCTGCAGAACACACCAGCAGGTCCAGGGACTCAGCACGGAATGGGGACATGGGCAGCCGGTTAGCAGGCTGGGCTGCCGGCCGGTATTTACAGCCTCCCGCCCGGCCATAGGGGTGCAGTTAGCTGCAGAACACACCAGCATGTCCAAGGACTAAGTACAGAATGAGGACACGGGCAGCCGGTCAGCAGGCAGGGCTGCCGGCCGGTAATTACAGCCTCCCGCCCGGTCATAGGGGTGCAGTTAGCTGCAGAACACACCAGCAGGTCCAGGGACTCAGTACGGAATGGGGACACGGGCAGCCGGTTAGCAGGCTGGGCTGCCGGCCGGTATTTACAGCCTCCCGCCCGGTCATAGGGGTGCAGTTAGCTGCAGAACACACCAGCAGGTCCACGGACTAAGTACCGAATGGGGACACGGGCAGCCGGTTAGCAGGCTGGGCTGCCGGCCGGTATTTATAGCCTCCCGCCCGGTCATAGGTGTGCAGTTAACTGCAGAACACACCAGCAGGTCCAGGGACTCAGTACCAAACGGGGAATCGGTTAAGCGGTTACCTGGCAGGGCAGCCGACCAGTAATCATAGCCTCCCGCCCGGTCGTAGGGGTGCAGTTAGCTGCAGAACACACCAGCAGGTCCAGGGAATGTGTGCAGGACGGGGAAATGCTTAACGGGTTAGCAGGCCGGGCAGCCGGCCGGTAGTTGGAGCCGCCCGCCCGGTCGTACGGGAGCCGTCATCAGCCGGCATCCCGAGCAGCTGAAAAGTCTAAGCGCAGAATGGGGACATGGTGAACCAGTCAGCCAGCGGGCAGGGAAGGGTCGAAACGGCCTAAAATACCGGGCCGGCGGGCCAAGATGGCTGCCGGGGGGCGTATTCAGGGCCCCCACGTGAGGGGCCGGGGCTGGGGGCCGAGCCGGGCAAGCGCGGTTGAGAAACAGCCGAGTCCGAGCAGGGGGAAATCATTAACCGGTGATCCGGTTCGACCCCCCCCCCGGTGGCCGAGGCGGGGAGGGTCGACCCGGGGAAAGGTTGGGTGTTCGGTGTCCCTCAGGGCGGTCCCGAGCGCGTCCTAAAATAATCCGGGCTCCTGGGCCCTTTTTTGAAAAAGAACCGGTCGGGGAGCGGGTGCAATCCGGAAGGCCTGGCGGGGCTTCGGTGCCTCTTCCTCGGCATGACTACCGGAGGGTCGTCGGCCTGAATGACGGTTGCATTTGCTGGCTGTGGAGGTTGGCGGGCTATCTGCAGAATAGGAGGAGGTGGCAAATCGAGAATGGGTCGACTTCGCCAAGTGCCTTCTCGAGCCTCCAGGTCTGCAGGGACCGACCCAGGCTGCCGCCAAACCGACCGGGAGGCCCCGCCGTCGGCCATTTTTGGTCATTTTCGGCATTTTTCGCCTCTTTCGGCCGGTCAAGAAAAGCGGCGGCCTGACACCCGGGCGTGCACGGGGAAGGCTCCCCCTCGCCGGGAGGACCGGAGTTTGCCCCGGAAACCTCCGGAAGCCGGCCGGGAAGGCGGCTTCGGCCCGATGCACCTCCGGCTGCGTCCGAAGGCCGGGGGAAGTGGCCCCTGGGCCCGTGTGAGGGAAATCCGTGCCAAGACGGAAGTCCATGAGGTCGGATCCGAAGCTTCTGCCGGGCCCCCGGTGGAGGCATTCCCGCTAGGCGGGGCGAATCGGCCCGGCCACGGGGCGGGTTGCAATTGTTGGAGGGGGGCTGCCGGAGCTAGATAATGATTTCCCCTCGGTTCTCCCGATGGGGAAACGGCGAAAGGAGGTGTCGCGGGCTTTCGAGGCCTCCTCGGCGGCTGGACTACCGACCGACATCTCGGCTGCATTTGCTGGCTGGGGGGGTTGGCGGGGTATCTGCAGAATGGTAGGAGGTGGCAAGTCGAGAATCGGTCGACAGCTCCGAGTGCCGTCTCGAGCCTCCAGGTCCGCAGGGACCGATCCAGGCTGCCGCCTAACCGACCAGGAGGCCCCGCCGTCGGCCATTTTTGTCCATTTTCGGCATTTTTTACCGTCTTTCGGTCGGTCACGGAAAGCGGCGACCGGAAGCCCGGGCGTGCCCGGGGACGGCTCCCACTGGCCCCGGGGACCGGATTTGCCCCGGTCGGAGCCCCGGAAACGCACCCGAAGCCGGCCGGAGAAGGCGGCTAAGGGCAATGCACCTCGGATTGAATTTGCGCACCGGGGAAAGTGGCCTCGGGGCCCGCGAGGTGTGACGGTGTGCCTTCGGTAAGCTTCTGGAGAAATGGGTAACCAATGCACCTCGGACTGAATGTGCAGGACGTGCAACGGGGCCTCCGGGTCCGCGAGATATCGCAGGTTGGCCTCGGTAAGCCTCTGGAGAAATGGCTAACCAATGGGACAGTGGCCCTGAGAAATCATTAACCATTTGGACTTCGTCTCTGGCAGAGAGGCAAGTGTGGTGCAGAAATCATTAACCATTTGGACTTAGTCTCTGGCAGCGAGGCAAGTGTGGTGCAGAAATCATTAACCATTTGGACTTAGTCTCTGGCAGCGAGGCAAGTGTGGCGGAGAAATCATTAACCATTTGGACTTAGTCTCTGGCAGCGAGGCAAGTGTGGCGCAGAAATCATTAACCGTTTGGACTTCGTCTCTGGCAGAGAGGCAAGTGTGGTGCAGAAATCATTAACCATTTGGACTTCGTCTCTGGCACAGAGGCAAGTGCAGTGGAGAAATCATTAACCATTTGGACTTAGTCTCTGGCAGCGAGGCAAGTGTGGCGGAGAAATCATTAACCGTTTGGACTTCGTCTCTGGCAGAGAGGCAAGTGTGGTGCAGAAATCATTAACCGTTTGGACTTAGTCTCTGGCAGCGAGGCAAGTGTGGCGGAGAAATCATTAACCGTTTGGACTTAGTCTCTGGCAGAGAGGCAAGTGTGGTGCAGAAATCATTAACCATTTGGACTTAGTCTCTGGCAGCGAGGCAAGTGTGGTGCAGAAATCATTAACCATTTGGACTTAGTCTCTGGCAGCGAGGCAAGTGTGGCGCAGAAATCATTAACCGTTTGGACTTCGTCTCTGGCAGAGAGGCAAGTGTGGTGCAGAAATCATTAACCATTTGGACTTCGTCTCTGGCACAGAGGCAAGTGCAGTGGAGAAATCATTAACCATTTGGACTTAGTTTCTGGCAGCGAGGCAAGTGTGGCGGAGAAATCATTAACCGTTTGGACTTCGTCTCTGGCAGCGAGGCAAGTGTGGTGCAGAAATCATTAACCATTTGGACTTAGTCTCTGGCAGCGAGGCAAGTGTGGCGGAGAAATCATTAACCGTTTGGACTTCGTCTCTGGCAGAGAGGCAAGTGTGGTGCAGAAATCATTAACCATTTGGACTTAGTCTCTGGCAGCGAGGCAAGTGTGGCGGAGAAATCATTAACCGTTTGGACTTAGTCTCTGGCAGCGAGGCAAGTGTGGCGGAGAAATCATTAACCATTTGGACTTAAGTCTGTGGCAGAGGCAAGTTTGGAAGAGAAATCAGTAACTAATAAATAAAATGCACCCCAGATTGCATTCGCCGGCCGTGGAAAGTGTCTCCTGGGCCCGGGAGAAGAAAATCCGTGC
>JANJGN010002391.1:37500-42500 GCA_026770705.1 Isurus oxyrinchus
CCGGGCAGGCGGTTGGCCGAAGGCCCGATACTCCGGGTGCTGTCAGCATTTCGCTTGCCGAGCTGCTCAAAAGTCGAGGTGCAGAACGGCGAAATCATTAACCGGCAAGCGGATGCATGGCAGCGGGCAGGGAAGGGTCAAAACGGCCTGAAATACCGGAGCGGCGGGCCAAGATGGCTGCCGGGGGGCGTATTCAGCGGTCGCACGTGACGGGGCGGTGCCTGGAGGCCGAGCCGCGCAAGCGCGATTTAAAGCGAGCAAAGTCCGAGCAGGAGCGATATCGTTGGCCATTCAGCCGGTTCGAGCCTGGTGGCCGAGGCGGGGAGGGTGGAACCGGGGAAAGGCTGGGTGTTCGGTGTCCGCCCGGGTGGTCCGGAGTTTTATTCGGGTTAGGGTTAGCGGTTAGGCTTAGGGCTGGGGTTAGGGTTGGGGCGTTAGGGTTAGGGGAAGTGTCAGGGGTAGGGGTAGGGTTAGAGTTAGGGGCTTGGCTTGGTGTTCGTGTCGGGGAAGGGGACAAGGCTAGTTTATTGTTGGCTCGGGGTTCGGGTTAGGGTTAGCGGTTAGGCTTAGGGCTGGGGTTAGGTTTGCGGCCAATGGTTTACCGGTTAGCAGGCAGGGTAGCCGGCCATTATTCAGGGCTTTCGGCATGGTAGTAAAGGTGCGCTGAGCTGCAGAACACAGCCGCTGGTCCACGGGATATGTACGGCACAGGGGAACCTGTGAACCAGTTAGCAGACAAGGCAGCCGACCGGTAATTATAGCCTCCCGCCGGGTAATAGAGGCGCAGTCAGCTGCAGAACACACCAGCAGGTCCAAGGACTAAGTACAGAATGAGGACACGGGCAGCCGGTCAGCAGGCAGGGCTGCCGGCCGGTAATTACAGCCTCCCGCCCGGTCATAGGGGTGCAGTTAGCTGCAGAACACACCAGCAGGTCCAAGGACTAAGTACAGAATGAGGACACGGGCAGCCGGTCAGCAGGCAGGGATGCCGGCCTGCCATAGGGGTGCAGTTAGCTGCAGAACACACCAGCAGGTCCAAGGACTAAGGACAGAATGGGGACACGGGCAGCCAGTTAGCAGGCAGGGCTGCCGGCCGGTAATTACAGCCTCCCGCCCGGTCATAGGGGTGCAGTTAGCTGCAGAACACACCAGCAGGTCCAAGGACTAAGGACAGAATGGGGACACGGGCAGCTGGTTAGCAGGCAGGGCTGCCGGCCGGTAATTACAGCCTCCCGCCCGGTCATAGGGGTGCAGTTAGCTGCAGAACACACCAGCAGGTCCACGGACTAAGTACCGAATGGGGACACGGGCAGTCGGTTAGCAGGCAGGGCTGCCGGCCGGTAATTACAGCCTCCCGCCCGGTCATCGGGGTTCAGTTAGCTGCAGAACACACCAGCAGGTCCAGGGACTCAGCACGGAATGGGGACATGGGCAGCCGGTTAGCAGGCTGGGCTGCCGGCCGGTATTTACAGCCTCCCGCCCGGTCATAGGGGTGCAGTTAGCTGCAGAACACACCAGCAGGTCCAGGGACTCAGCACGGAATGGGGACATGGGCAGCCGGTTAGCAGGCTGGGCTGCCGGCCGGTATTTACAGCCTCCCGCCCGGCCATAGGGGTGCAGTTAGCTGCAGAACACACCAGCATGTCCAAGGACTAAGTACAGAATGAGGACACGGGCAGCCGGTCAGCAGGCAGGGCTGCCGGCCGGTAATTACAGCCTCCCGCCCGGTCATAGGGGTGCAGTTAGCTGCAGAACACACCAGCAGGTCCAGGGACTCAGTACGGAATGGGGACACGGGCAGCCGGTTAGCAGGCTGGGCTGCCGGCCGGTATTTACAGCCTCCCGCCCGGTCATAGGGGTGCAGTTAGCTGCAGAACACACCAGCAGGTCCACGGACTAAGTACCGAATGGGGACACGGGCAGCCGGTTAGCAGGCTGGGCTGCCGGCCGGTATTTATAGCCTCCCGCCCGGTCATAGGTGTGCAGTTAACTGCAGAACACACCAGCAGGTCCAGGGACTCAGTACCAAACGGGGAATCGGTTAAGCGGTTACCTGGCAGGGCAGCCGACCAGTAATCATAGCCTCCCGCCCGGTCGTAGGGGTGCAGTTAGCTGCAGAACACACCAGCAGGTCCAGGGAATGTGTGCAGGACGGGGAAATGCTTAACGGGTTAGCAGGCCGGGCAGCCGGCCGGTAGTTGGAGCCGCCCGCCCGGTCGTACGGGAGCCGTCATCAGCCGGCATCCCGAGCAGCTGAAAAGTCTAAGCGCAGAATGGGGACATGGTGAACCAGTCAGCCAGCGGGCAGGGAAGGGTCGAAACGGCCTAAAATACCGGGCCGGCGGGCCAAGATGGCTGCCGGGGGGCGTATTCAGGGCCCCCACGTGAGGGGCCGGGGCTGGGGGCCGAGCCGGGCAAGCGCGGTTGAGAAACAGCCGAGTCCGAGCAGGGGGAAATCATTAACCGGTGATCCGGTTCGACCCCCCCCCCGGTGGCCGAGGCGGGGAGGGTCGACCCGGGGAAAGGTTGGGTGTTCGGTGTCCCTCAGGGCGGTCCCGAGCGCGTCCTAAAATAATCCGGGCTCCTGGGCCCTTTTTTGAAAAAGAACCGGTCGGGGAGCGGGTGCAATCCGGAAGGCCTGGCGGGGCTTCGGTGCCTCTTCCTCGGCATGACTACCGGAGGGTCGTCGGCCTGAATGACGGTTGCATTTGCTGGCTGTGGAGGTTGGCGGGCTATCTGCAGAATAGGAGGAGGTGGCAAATCGAGAATGGGTCGACTTCGCCAAGTGCCTTCTCGAGCCTCCAGGTCTGCAGGGACCGACCCAGGCTGCCGCCAAACCGACCGGGAGGCCCCGCCGTCGGCCATTTTTGGTCATTTTCGGCATTTTTCGCCTCTTTCGGCCGGTCAAGAAAAGCGGCGGCCTGACACCCGGGCGTGCACGGGGAAGGCTCCCCCTCGCCGGGAGGACCGGAGTTTGCCCCGGAAACCTCCGGAAGCCGGCCGGGAAGGCGGCTTCGGCCCGATGCACCTCCGGCTGCGTCCGAAGGCCGGGGGAAGTGGCCCCTGGGCCCGTGTGAGGGAAATCCGTGCCAAGACGGAAGTCCATGAGGTCGGATCCGAAGCTTCTGCCGGGCCCCCGGTGGAGGCATTCCCGCTAGGCGGGGCGAATCGGCCCGGCCACGGGGCGGGTTGCAATTGTTGGAGGGGGGCTGCCGGAGCTAGATAATGATTTCCCCTCGGTTCTCCCGATGGGGAAACGGCGAAAGGAGGTGTCGCGGGCTTTCGAGGCCTCCTCGGCGGCTGGACTACCGACCGACATCTCGGCTGCATTTGCTGGCTGGGGGGGTTGGCGGGGTATCTGCAGAATGGTAGGAGGTGGCAAGTCGAGAATCGGTCGACAGCTCCGAGTGCCGTCTCGAGCCTCCAGGTCCGCAGGGACCGATCCAGGCTGCCGCCTAACCGACCAGGAGGCCCCGCCGTCGGCCATTTTTGTCCATTTTCGGCATTTTTTACCGTCTTTCGGTCGGCTCACGGAAAGCGGCGACCGGAAGCCCGGGCGTGCCCGGGGACGGCTCCCACTGGCCCCGGGGACCGGATTTGCCCCGGTCGGAGCCCCGGAAACGCACCCGAAGCCGGCCGGAGAAGGCGGCTAAGGGCAATGCACCTCGGATTGAATTTGCGCACCGGGGAAAGTGGCCTCGGGGCCCGCGAGGTGTGACGGTGTGCCTTCGGTAAGCTTCTGGAGAAATGGGTAACCAATGCACCTCGGACTGAATGTGCAGGACGTGCAACGGGGCCTCCGGGTCCGCGAGATATCGCAGGTTGGCCTCGGTAAGCCTCTGGAGAAATGGCTAACCAATGGGACAGTGGCCCTGAGAAATCATTAACCATTTGGACTTCGTCTCTGGCAGAGAGGCAAGTGTGGTGCAGAAATCATTAACCATTTGGACTTAGTCTCTGGCAGCGAGGCAAGTGTGGTGCAGAAATCATTAACCATTTGGACTTAGTCTCTGGCAGCGAGGCAAGTGTGGCGGAGAAATCATTAACCATTTGGACTTAGTCTCTGGCAGCGAGGCAAGTGTGGCGCAGAAATCATTAACCGTTTGGACTTCGTCTCTGGCAGAGAGGCAAGTGTGGTGCAGAAATCATTAACCATTTGGACTTCGTCTCTGGCACAGAGGCAAGTGCAGTGGAGAAATCATTAACCATTTGGACTTAGTCTCTGGCAGCGAGGCAAGTGTGGCGGAGAAATCATTAACCGTTTGGACTTCGTCTCTGGCAGAGAGGCAAGTGTGGTGCAGAAATCATTAACCGTTTGGACTTAGTCTCTGGCAGCGAGGCAAGTGTGGCGGAGAAATCATTAACCGTTTGGACTTAGTCTCTGGCAGAGAGGCAAGTGTGGTGCAGAAATCATTAACCATTTGGACTTAGTCTCTGGCAGCGAGGCAAGTGTGGTGCAGAAATCATTAACCATTTGGACTTAGTCTCTGGCAGCGAGGCAAGTGTGGCGCAGAAATCATTAACCGTTTGGACTTCGTCTCTGGCAGAGAGGCAAGTGTGGTGCAGAAATCATTAACCATTTGGACTTCGTCTCTGGCACAGAGGCAAGTGCAGTGGAGAAATCATTAACCATTTGGACTTAGTTTCTGGCAGCGAGGCAAGTGTGGCGGAGAAATCATTAACCGTTTGGACTTCGTCTCTGGCAGCGAGGCAAGTGTGGTGCAGAAATCATTAACCATTTGGACTTAGTCTCTGGCAGCGAGGCAAGTGTGGCGGAGAAATCATTAACCGTTTGGACTTCGTCTCTGGCAGAGAGGCAAGTGTGGTGCAGAAATCATTAACCATTTGGACTTAGTCTCTGGCAGCGAGGCAAGTGTGGCGGAGAAATCATTAACCGTTTGGACTTAGTCTCTGGCAGCGAGGCAAGTGTGGCGGAGAAATCATTAACCATTTGGACTTAAGTCTGTGGCAGAGGCAAGTTTGGAAGAGAAATCAGTAAC